>QEPC01008309.1:1781278-1802870 GCA_003113815.1 Sphenodon punctatus | reverse complement strand
GATCTGACAGACAAAGGCCTCGAGATTGGCCTTAAAAAGAGTTACGAGGCTATGGCCAACGCGCTACGTATGGCCACCACATCATCATATGTTTCAAGGGCAGTGATGAAGTGGTTCAAAATGGGGAAGGACTCCAACCTTTCGAGAGCACAGTCTAGAAAACTAGCCACTAACGTTACTCTAGCCCAGGCTTTCCTGGTGGATTCGTCTATGGACATGCTAACATGGGTGGCTAAGGGGATGGCAGCCAATGTGGCAGCCAGGCGTAGACTGTGGCTCTGCTCCTGGCACGTCGACGCCCACGCTAAGAACTTACTAGTAAACAGCACCTTCAAAGGTGGCAAGCTGTTTGGCACAGTGCTCGACAAGGCGCTGAAGGATGCTTCTAACAAGGATAGGAAGCACACACTGAACCAGATCCAGCCTACCAGGAATCCTTTTCGCCCCTTTTTCCGTTTTCAACAGGGCCAAAAACGCTACCAAGCTGCATGGCAGGAGGGGCGGGGTAAAAATCTATGAAAATAAATAAATAAATATTCCACACAACCCTCCTGGAACGTGGCTAACCGTAATCGATACCAGAGAGGCAGAGGAGCTAAGTTCAGCAGACCAACGGCTCAGCACCAGCAGAACTGCCGATCAGGGTCACCGCCACGCAGGCAGGACTCCTGACCATACCGCGTGTTCTTACCTCGCCTCTCAGAGGATCGGCGCCCGTCTGCTGGAGTTTGCACCAAGATGGGCCCAAGCCACAACTGATGCATGGCTCATCCAGACAGTCTCCAGAGGATACTCAATCGAGACCAGATACTACCCTCAGGACGTCTTCAGAATGTCTCCTCGCTCCCACAATCCACTCAAGCACAAGAATATGTTGGCGGAGATCACCAGACTCCAACTGCTGGGGGCAATAGAGAGAGTACCGTGGCACGAGCACGGGCTAGGGGTCTACTCCATTTTCTTTCTGGTGCAAAAGAAATCCGGGTCCTGGAGGGGGGTGCTCGATCTCAAGCGTCTCAACAGAGCGCTCCGCAAGCAGCGATTCAGGATGGAAACCCTCCAGTCCATATCACTAGCTCTTACCCAGGGTGCCTGGATGGCATCGCTGGACCTGCAAGACGCATATCTTCACATACCCATCCTTCCAGTGCACAAGAGGTGGCTCCAATTTTGCTACGACGGCCAACACTGGCAGTATCGGGCTCTCCCCTTCAGTCTGGCATCAGCACCCCATACCTTCACGAAGGTGCTCGTTCCCCTCAGGCTGGAAGGTATTGCAGTATTCCCGTACTTAGACGATCTGCTGGTCAAAGCTCCATCTCTCCAGCTGGCTCAGACACATCTCTCTCGGACTCGAGAATACCTCGAGGCCCACGGCTTTGTCATCAATACCCCCAAAAGCCATCTTACTCCAACTCAACGCCTCGAGCATCTGGGAGTGGTGTTCGACACCGGCCTCAACAGGGTGTTCATTCCACCCCAGTGGCAAACCAAGCTCTTAACCCTCATCACCGCAGTTCGAGACAGCCCACGGGTGTCAATCCTCACCCGGGCATCCCTTCTGGACCTGATATCGCTCATCCATCATCTTCAGTGGGCTCGCTTCCTATCGCGCCCGCTTCAGGTCCTCCTCAGGCCCTGGCAGGCTGCTATCACCACCAACAAGCCGGTGCCCATACCTCTCAGTCACACAGTCCAACAGTCACTAGCGTGGTGGGAACAAACACACAGGTTTGCCAGCGGAGTGCCTCTTTCAGAACTGGAAAGGCTAAGACTAACCACGGATGCCAGCCTACTTGGATGGGGAGCTCACCTCGACTCCCAGACGGCTCAGGGAGCATGGTAGAACCGCAAACGAGAGCACAGCATCAATTGGCTGGAGCTCAGAGCCATCCGTCTAGCAATGCTTCGCTTCACCACACAGCTGCGGAGCCAACATGTATTTGTCTTCACAGACAATACGACCGCTTAGGCCTGCGTGAACAATCAGGGAGGATCCAGGTCCTCGTCCCTCCACAAGGAAGCCTCTCTTCTCCTCAGCTGGGCAGAGGACAGACACATCAGGGGCCAGGACAATGTACAAGCAGACTGGCTCAGCAGACAGGAAGTGGATCCGGGGGAATGGACCCTCTCTCCGCAGGCCTTCAACCTCGTGGTATCATCACTCGGGACCCCGATAGTGGATCTCTTCGTATCGGTCACCAATCACAAGATGCAGAGATTCTTCGCCAGGAGCCCCCACCCACAAGCGGAGGCTCACGATGCCCTCAGTCGCCCTTGGCCCCAGGGCCTACTGTACGCTTTTCCTCCCTTTCCTCTTTTAGGGAGAACGATCAGCAGAACCAGGAAGCGGCAGGCCACGGTCATTGTAATAGCCCCATTCTGGCCCCGCAGACCGTGGTTCCCCGACCTCCTCCGCCTCTCCAGAGGAAACTATCTTCCGCTACCGGTGACACCAGACCTTCTCACCCAGGGGCCTATTCGATACAAACAGCCTGAATTCCTGAAACTGACAGCCTGGCTATTGAGACCTCCGATCTCAGGGATATTCAGGTCCGGTGATCCAGACCCTCCTTGCTTCTAGGCGTCCGTCAACGAGACAGAGCTATCAATCTACCTGGACCATCTTTGTTCGTTGGTGCCGGTCACATCAGATTCCTCCTCGGGAGCCTTCCACACCACAAATTCTCCAATTTCTTCAGGAAGGGCTGGATAAGGGGCTCCGCCCTAGCACGCTGACGAGACAGCTAGCGGCTATCGATAGCACCATCGCATCCTCTGCTGCCCATCGATTCTCCACACATCCACACGTCAAGCAGTTCTTAAGAGCAGCCAGACGTTTAGCACCTCCTGTAGTACATCGTTTCCCTACGTGGAATCTTAATGTCGCCTCACGGGTCCTCCATTCGAACCACTACACCAAGTCTCGCTGTACTTCCTATCACTTAAAATGGCCTTCCTGATCGCCATAACCTCAGCAAGACGGGTCTCAGAGATCGGAGCGCTGTCTATCGACCAAGTGTTCTGTATATTTAGGAAGGAGTCAGTGCTGCTTAGGCTGGATTCAACCTTCCTACCCAAGGTCCCCTCCTTCCACCTAGCTCAAGAGGTGGTCCTACCATCTTTCTGCCCTAAGCCTCGCCACCCTCTGGAGAGACGATGGCACACCCTGGATGTTAGAAGGGCACTCAAAAATTACCTAGAGCGCACTCAGCCCTTTAGGAAATCTTCTTCCCTACTAGTGAGCTACCACCTGCACTCTAAAGGGAAAAAAGTCTCTAAAGCAGTTATCTCCAAGTGGATCTATGCATGTGTAGCGGACGCGTATAGAGCTTTAGACTTAGTTCCACCTGCCCGAGTCTTAGCCCATTCTATCCGGTCAGCGGCTACTAACTGGGCGTTCCGGGCCAGGGCTCCCACATTAGAAATATGTCGGGCAGCCACGTGGAGAAGTCTCCATACTTTCACGAAGCATTATAAAATTGATCGCTTCGAATCAGCAGAAGCTGCTTTCGGAAGGCGGGTGCTGCAAGGGGTGCTAGATCCCCAATAGTCACCCAGTCCCTCCCGTTCTCTCGACATACTGCTTTGGTACCTCCCTACGTCCGAATTACCGGACGAGAGGGTATAGAAAGAGGAATTGGGTTCCTTACCTTGGGAATTCCTTTTCTATGTCCCTCGAGGGAGGTCATTCGGCTCACCCGGGTGGTGTCTACCTGGGTGCTGAGATAAATTGATTGTTAAGCAAGACTTTGCTATTGCCCCTTCGGGGGACTGTTTGCTAATATGTGTTAAGTTTTTCAGCTGAGCAGTTGATCCTCGGCTTATCACTCCTGGGAAAGGCAGGGGAGCATCCTCCCTATGTACTCCCAGCGAAGTTCTGCTGCCTCCTAGTGGCCCTCCGGGAGATCACTCCCTACGTCCGAATGACCTCCCTCGAGGGACATAGAAAAGGAATTCCCAAGGTAAGGAACCCAATTCCTCTTTCTCATTGTATTAGATTCTTTTATGTAATGACAACATTTAAGCTATCACTTTTATTCAAAAAAGGTATAATCACTTGAAGAGTAGATATTCAAAATTCTAGAATATCTAACCTGCTTTGGGTGTGTATATCAAAGAATAATTAAATATAATATGCATAAGGTACTAACTGGAGCAGTGCATTTGAAAGAGGTTTATGAGTAATAATCAGTCTTTTATTCTGCAATTGTTTTGGGGAATGAAACCGTTCACACAATGCTGGAATACACAAGCAGCACAATAGCAATCTAGCAGAAATTAAAAGCAGATTGTGCCTTTAAGAGAGAAAGTGAAACCAACTGTGCTTTGAATATGCACAAAGCAATTTCTACTTTGTTCAGAGCAGTACTTTTCTATTTATCAGTTCCGGAGTGTTTAAGCGATGGGCTGTTTGTGATCCAAACAAAACATGTATTCAGTATTTTAAAAATCAATTGTGCATTAGCAGTAGAAGAATAATCAGTGAATGCATAGTCATCTGGAGAGAGGAAAATGTTTCCTCATAAGATTCAGTGAGACTATGTGGGATTATGACTGGGAGCTTGTGGTTGAACCACTGTCATGAGTATAAAATTCTGGTGATATTTAGCTTGATTTACAAGTTTTCCATGGTTGAATCCTTCTTTCATTTAAAACAGGAACTAGCTGAGCAGTCTGTGCTGGGAGGAGGAAATCTGTTTGGTTCTGCCCCTTTCTTAAGAGTGTGTATTATAATTGGTGGCTGCAACCATCAGTTTGTGAGGTGTGCTTGTGACTGACTCTGTCACAGTACACAATCTGTGGAAAGAGAAGGAATTGCCCTTTTACTACTGAGGGCAGCAGGAACAGAAGAAGCTGGAGCTGCACAGAGCATGTTTAAACTGAGAAGTCCAAGTTGTATGATCTAGCATCTTCAGTTAGTGTGATGCCCTGGAAACTGTTCACACAGGGGAACCATTTAGTTGCAAAATCCTGGTATTTGTCCTTAAGGTGTGCTGAATTTTTTCCCCATCAAGTACATATACCATGCTCTCTTTATCTGTTCCCCTTCTGAGAGTTTGCTTGTGCTTTTCCGGTTTCTGGTGGTGGTATTGATTGCTGCAAGGGTCATTATTTTGCATGTCTCTTTTTGGAATTTCATTAAGGGAATGTCCGTATATATGCCCACCCAGTAGTGCTGTTTCTGCTCTGAAGGGGATTATCAGATCTGTTGCTTTTTTTCATATATCCCCACACTGTACCCCATAAGGATTGTACTTTACTGCACCTCCGCCAACAAAGTATATAGGTTCCTATTTCCCTGCAGTCTCTCCAAAAGAGCCTGATCTTGACTTAGACACAAATTTGAGATGATATGGGGTAAGATAATACCTTAAAATTAGCTTTATTTGTAGTTCTTTGATTTCTGTTGCATTTGCGTAGGAGTGCATATGGCGCCATATGTATGATGTCTGAGTATCACTGTTTTTTGCGTAAGTCTTTTCCCCATTTCTCCATATATGGTGTTTTTTTAAACTTGTTCCATCCAAATCAGCCCATTGTGATTTTCTATGACATTAGGAAAGTGTTTCCCAAACTATTTTGCCCTTCACCCCATTCTAAGTGAACTCTACCCCCTCACACTCACAGTAAAGCTACTGTTTACCACATTGCTGAGGGTATCATGTTTTTCTGGGTTTGTTGTTGCTGCATTTCTGAGCCAATTACTGTGTGAATAACCTTCATCTTAATGTCCTCCCACCAGTGCCCCTTAACCTCCACTCCAGTGCCTCCAATCGGAATTGTTGTTTTGTATTGTTCCCTTTGCTTTGACCAATCTGCAGCTGGATTGTAGAATTGTAAAGGAATCTGTGTACAAATACAAAGGCAATTGACTGAGCGGCGAAATCCAGCTTTGTCAATTGCCCTTGTTAAATGCGCATAAAAGGTTAAATCACCCATCTTGGTTCATTCACACCTGGCCAAAGACATGCCTGACTTGTATGTGCATCCCCTCTCCCTATTGACCTGTTTGTGCAGGTGTGAAAGTGGTTAGCCTCACCATTACAAAGATGGAAAAGACTTACTTACGTCTTAAATGGGTTTGCATCAGTGACGTGGGGCAGAAAGTTTTCCACAACAGAAAATATTCCAATACCAAATTTTTTGGTGGAAACCTTTCCAGGGCTATAGGAAATATTGCACAGGAAATTTTTCGATTCAATATTTTCTTACGTATGTTTTATGCAAATTCATTTTAATTCAAATAAGATAATTTGCATGGGAAAATTTTCTGGAAAACCCACATCACTGGTTCACACCCAGCTGGCTTCTAGGTTTGCAGGCAGCTGTGTCGTAGGTTACCATTATTTCCATTTTGCAGATGAAGCACGGAATTGGAGAGATAATTACCTTGCTCCACTAAGAATTTCTGGTTAACATGGGATACGAACCCTGGTCTCCCAGGTCCAGATCTAACACCTTGTTCCCTAGACTATGCTAACGATCTGTGGTCTTTTCTTACTAAATTGATGTATTATGTTGAATATATGGAACTATGAAATACAATTGATTTTTTTCCCCAAAAGACAATAGATTAAATTAATATTCTTTCTCCCCTTCCCCCTTCTTTATTTAGTAAGAATTGCGTAGGGACCAGATTCTGGTCCTCTTGAAGTCTATGGTTAAACAGAATCCTACATGATCATATGAAATACTTCAAATTATTGCCTTATTTTTGGTTTTTTGGCTTGTTTTTTTTCATACGCTTCTAATTATCACTATAATATACAGGAAATTGCTACCTTTAGCCTGTCTGTACAATTGCTTTTAAAGAAAGAGTAAATACTTTTAAAAAGTACCTTAGTAAGTATAAGTGAATTAGACTAGCTACATAGATGGCTTATGGAGGTGAATTTTAAAGTGCAACTAACTTTTTGGTACTCCAAAAGCAGTAGACTTGAGAATGTAGTTTCCCAGTTGCCAAAGAATAATGCAGATCTATTTTTTGCACATACTCTATTTTAGTAACTTGTAGAACTGTGATGCTGGTAAATTCATCCTTGACTTTTGTCTGGCAATAACTGAAATTTTTTATTTGAAATTCAATTTGAATGTAATTGAAGTAATGTACAAAAATCACTTTGGCTGCTTCCAATTTAAAATAAGTAGTTCTATCTATGCAGCAAGCATAGAACTAATGAAGCCAGGTTTCCTGAGAGTGCTAAGCCAGTAGAAATTTAGAGGATGGAGTAGAAAGAAACTGTATGTGTAACTAACTATTATGGAAGTCTGGAGTCTTTAACATTGGGCTTTCTGACCCTCTGTCCGATTTAATTGATATCTGCAATGGGAGAAGGCACTGTTAAAGAAGGGGAGCATAGAAAATGTTTTAAAGGGTGTGGGGGAGGGGAGGAAGAGAATGGGAAGAGATTTTATCATATAAAGCTTCCTGAATTATAGTCAGGCCATGATAAAAAGATTGGATGGAACAAGAAAGATAGACAAGCTGCAGTTACTGACATGACTGGCCAAAAAAAATTGAACTACTGCGACTGAAAAACAAATCCCCCTTCGCCTGCCCCCCACTCCCACTTGCAGGGTGGTGGTGCCCTAGAGGGTGGAGGGGCTTGTCAAGCCACCCATTCTAGGGAGAAGGCAAGTCTGTGAAGCGTTCCTGGTTCTGGGCCTCTGCTGCAGGAGGATCTCGTGGTGGAGGATCTCGCAATCCAAGATCTTGTGGACGCCATCTTGTAGAGTGGCTGGAGCAAGTCGCGCTGAAGAAATGGCTGAGGAAAGAAGCAGAGGTGGTAGTTCCTGAAAGCTCGGCTTCCTCTGCTCTACTGGGGCTGGGTAAGCAGCCTTCGTCCTTGCTACACTCACCCCTGGCAACAGGGGGTCGCCCACATGTAGCCTTGGCGTGCGCTGGGATGCTGGTCCGGCTGACTGCATGGCAGCACGGTTTAGGCCCGAGCCTACTTGAGGGGACTCCTTCAGACTAGTGGCCCACTCAGTCCTGAGTCTGTGCGGCCTTGCGACTGGCTCGGGAACTTGTGCATCCCCCTGCCGTTCATCAGCATGGCGAAAGGAGAAGGTTCTGTCAAGGGTAAAGGGTTGGGACTGATCAACCTCTCTCCCAGCGCATCAACATCAGCAGACACATGCTCCCACACATAACCCACATGTGACTGGGAGCCTGCCGGGGTGCGTGCGTGCGTGCATGCGCGCGCGCGTGCAGTAGCAGGCAGGGACAGTGTGCTCAGCGTGCCCACCCACCCAGCAGAGCCTGGGCTGGATAGGATCCTGGGTGCCACGGCCTGTCCAGAAAGGCATACCCACATTCCCCCTCCCCACGCCGCCCCTGCCTGGAGCAGGGCTGGTCGGGCAGCCATTGACCACTGAGGCTTGCAGTGCTGACAGACCTCCCCACCGAGGCAGGAACCAACACCACTGGCGGGCACCTATGCCAAGGTGAACGCCCCCATCAGGGTGTACCTTCTTCAGGCGACCAGGGAGAAGATTTGGAGGAGCAAAAACGTCGACGTGTTTTGTCCTTTTCAGCAATCCCATCCCAGACCCTAATTCCAAAGATGGGAGCAAGGGCAAAGAAAAAATTGAGGCCCAAGACAAACTGTAACTGGTCGGCAGCTTTCTCAGCCTTCGTGGAATTAATGCTGCAAATGTTCCCCGAGCGAGCCGCAGAACTAACTAAATATCAGGACGTAGTCCGGCGGGTTTTTGACACACTGAACCCAGGGGTGTGGCTGTGTTATCACAAGGTGCTCAATCACACCCAGCCTGAGGTGAGACAAATGTGCACAGGACCTATGGCTTGAGTGCATGAGCAATGTCAACAATGACCTGAGGACTGATAGCAGCCACACTCTGGTCAAAGGTGGAATGGCACCCGTGAATGACCCCTTTCGGCTGGACGGGTGCCGCACCCCCCCCCCCCCAAAGGGGCAACGTGCTGGGAGTACAATGGGTCAGGGAGTTGTACCTGCTCCCCCTGCCAGTTTCGGCATGCCTGTGCCCATTGTGTGAGCAATCGCAACGCCTGTCACTGCAACAAGGTCAGGTCCCAAAACAGGAACAAGCCACAAGGTAAACACCAGGGAGGTGTGGGTGCAAGTGGTAACAAGGGCCCCAATCCCAGTTCGGCATCAGGCCCTGGGGTGGACATTGTGCAGTTATCCCCTACAGAGCGAGGTCATATATGTTGTTTCAGGCTTCAAGGATGGCTTTAGGATCCCAGCGGGGAAGATCAAGGTCAGGAAATGGGTGGAAAACTTAAATCTATTAAAGGCATGGAGAACTTGGTGTACCCCAAGCTCCAAAAGGAAATAGCTGAAGGCAGGGTAGCTGGACCCTTTGTTGCCCCACCCTTGGCTAACTTGCATGTCTCACCACTGGGAATAATGCCCCAAAAGACCCAGGGCAAGCTTCACCTCATTCATCACCTGTGCTATCCCAGAGGCAAATTGGTCAATTACACCATCCCCTATGAACTCTATTCTGTCCAGTACGTGTCCTTCAAAGCGGCGGTCAAGATGGCCAGGCTGGAGGCCCTCCTGGCAAAATGCAATATTGAATTTGCCTTTCCTTGTTGCCAGTCCACCCAGATGACTTTGAGCTGCTGGGCTTTTAGTTCCAAGTGTTTCTATTTTGAGAAAACCATGCCGAATGGCTGTTACATCTCCTGCTTGGGCTTCAAACTGTTCAGCTTGCTCCTTGACTGGGTGATCCACCACAACGCTCAATCGAGGTATGTCATCCACTATATCAATGACTTCCTGTTCCTGGGCCGCACAAGCATGAACGAATGCAAACTGCTGCTCCAAACCTTCCATGCAGTAGTGGACAAGATGGGAATACCCCTCACCCCAGAGAAAACGATAGGGTCAGTCACAGTTATCACATTCCTGGGAATAGAGTTAGATACTGTGAGGTTGGAGTCTCATCTCCTCCAGGACAAGCTGGCAGCCTTGCTTTAGGCAATCAGGGAATGCCTTGCCTGCCCAAAGGTCACAGTTTGGCAGCTCCAGGCCCTGTTGGATCACATGAACTTTGCCTGCCGCGTGGTGGCATCGGGCCTTTTTGTCCCACCTCTGTGCCAGAGTCCCAGGGAAGTTGCCTCCCCACTACCATGTCCATGTAACGGCAGACGTGACAGAGGACCTTGAGACTTGGTGCACATTCCTGGCAGATTACAACGACATAAGCCTCTGGAGACGGAAGCTATTGCTTGAGGCCAAGCTGCAGGTGCAATCCGATGTGGCTGGGGCCCTGGGCTTCAGCCTCTACTTTTGATGAAAATAGTGTGCAGCACCCTGGCGTCCCGAGTGGGTGGAGCAGGATGTAATCTGGGACCTCACCTTTCCTGAGCTTTCCCCCATATTCCGCACTGTCCACTTTTGGCCCGGCGAGTTAGCCAACAGAGTGGTCCTTTTTTAGGTCCAACAACCTCATGGTGGTGCACATCCTCAACAATTTATCCTCCAAGTCAGCAAGAGTGATGAGATTGGTCAGGGTTTTTGTCCTGCAGTGCTTGAGGAATAACATTTTCTTAACATCCAAGCATGTCCCTGCAGTTAACAATGGCATAGCCGATGCCCTCTCTAGCCTCTAGATGGATCATTTCTGCCTGTTGGCACCAGGAGCCAGAGGCCATGCCAGAGGCCATGTGGAGCATTGGACGATAGCCCTGTATGAGGCAGTGCAAGGTTCACTAGCACCCAGAACCAGGGAGGCATACCACAGGACTTTTTTCTGAGTTCCAAGAATTCAGATAGGATCACGGTTGGGAGTTGGGCTTCCCCATCCTTGAGCCACGCGTTTTGCAGTTTGCCTTGGCCCTAAGCAAGGAGGGGCCTGCACCATCTGCTGTAGTGGGAAAATTGTTAGCCGTGTCTTTTACCAGTAAGTGAGCAGCCCCCTCCCCTCCCCCCCAGATTGGGGTTTCTTCACAAGCAGGATGATTGAGGACTGGGACCGCGAACATGGCACCAGGACAGACAATAGGTTACCCATCTCAACCAAGATCTTGGTTGCTATGTCCAGTGTGCCCCCCCCGCCCCCAGTTTGCTTCAGTGGATTTGAGGCCACCTTGTTTGATGTTGCCTTCAAACTGACCTCCTTTGGGGCCTTCTGTGTCAGTGAATTGATGACTGCATTAAAATGGGACCCCGGCTGCAGAGGTATTACAATCAGGGACGTGGTGTTGCAGGGCCAGTCCCTGCAGATTACACTTTGTATTTCTAAGACCGACCAAAGGAGTAGAGACCAGGTTATAACTCTTCACATCGGGGGGCTCCCCCGATATGTGCCCGGTCGGGACAACCTGTCACTACATGTCAGTATGCCCAAACCTCCCATGCCTTTTAATACAGGAGGACGGATCCCCACCGACCAGCCACCAATTTTCTGCAGTTCTGAATCGGCCTGCGGCGGATCCACCTTCCGGGCCATCGGTTTGGGTCCCATTCCTTCTGAATTGGGACAGTCAGTTACACCTTAGCAATCGGCCTCCCCGACGACAGGATTCAAGCCATAGGGAGATGGCATTTCTCAGCGGTTTGGTCCTACATTAACGACCTACAATGTTAAAAACTTGTTATTAATTCTTAATATGTTTCATTATAGGAGGAGTGTCAGCAGGCCCGCACAAGTTGTCTTGGATAGCTGGCCACAGCATTGTTTAATGGGCGGGTAAGGCTGCGAGCCACTCGCATTGAGGTATACAGCTTGGCCTCACCAATCAAGCTGAAGTTGTCTGGAAGGGCAGAAGTAGCATGAGGTGGGAACAGCTTATGCTGCTGATCCACGTGGCCTCCAGGGGGCAGCACCCTGATTTGGGTAGATTGTTTTCCCCAAGGTGAACCACCAAAACATCAACCGGGCTTGAGCTACTGGTAAACATGAAAAGGGACTGGGTGGAGGTGCGTAGGATACTGCCTCGCACCAAGCTGGTGTGGAAACATGTTAGAGAGGATTAAGTGGAAGAATGCATTTTGCCCTGGCAGAATCGACCGGGTCCGTAACAAGATAAATGGCGAAGTTGGGAAACTAGTCATTGCCCACGGGGGTGAATGCATCTCCCACAGCGAAATTCGTTTTTCTTGGCCAGAGTTATGCAGGACAGACAAGGTGTACCTCTCTGAGGTAGGCGTCAGACTGTACCTTGGGGCAGTGAAAGCGAAGCTAGTAAACTCGGTAAAGGAGTCGGGGGTGGGGTTTCAAACCAGACAGGTATAATCTTGCGGTTAGCTGTGGTAGGGGCCCAAGGATATAGTTAATTAAGGTTTAGTAGAATTATCTGTTGGTAAGTCATCGCCTTATGAGGTGGGGCCGCAGGGGAAGCTAGAGCAGGGCCGGCCAGCTTCCAACCCAGGCCCAGGAAGGAGCGTTGAGCTATACACCTGAGGACGAGTGGTGCTGGGTGGGGCCACCGCCTCCTCTCCTCTTTCAGTCACAAGAGGTCACCTACCTCCCCAACCAGCCAGGCGGCTGGAGGGACAGTGACCTAGCAGCAGTAATAGGTTCGGTGGCATTGAGGGACATCGCGCTGCCAAGTTATTTCTCAGTTATAGTTTATAGGCTGCACCCAGGAAGGACCCCCTCCCCGACTTTTAACCTTTCAGTCAATAAAGAGTGCGGCCTTTAAATTCTACTACCGTGTCCATGTCTGTGTCTTCTTCCAGGGTGCTGTGCTTAATACCATGGCTATTGTGTCTGGAGAATGAGAAGCACCTTTCTGAAATCTGCTTCCAAGTGCTAAAACACACTGAATACAGTTGCTGGAGCAAAGCAGGAAGTGTTGGATTGTCTCCAGAAACACTCCAGCTAAGTTTTGGGTGGAGAAAAGGGTCTAGGGGCTTACCTGATACCTGGTTGAGATAAACTTATTGTAGCAAAAAACGCTAATATTGGTAGCATAAAGAGACTGTTGGAAGAGGAATAGCCTATCCAGTAAGCAAAGGGTTAAGTAAATTGCTGCTGTTAAAATGACTGTGAGGAATAGTGTCGGGAGTGAGCTAACAGACATTTTGAAAGCTACCATCTCCCCCTCATAATAGATTCTGGGTCTGATCCTAAACCGTGCACACAGCGTGCGCAACCCACACATGGGGAATGTAACTTGTGCACGCAACTTGTGTGTGCGTGCGTGAGTGTATGTATGAGTTTAGGATCGGCCTCTCTGTTCCTCCAAACTGATTTCTTCCCTTTTGTATTGCAGAAGACTTTGGCAGACCTGGAAAGTAAGGAGGAAACTTTCTGGACAGAATTGCAAGATGGATGAAACAATATTTAGTTTTTTAAAAACATCCAGGGCAGGTGGATGCTTTCTCTTCCTCACAGTAGGTTTAGGTAATATATATAATACCTTGTCTTAGGTGGATTATTTGGGAATGGAATGGTGGTGTTTTTTGTGAATGCTCAAAGCCACTGCTGCCTCTGATCAGGACAAGAGAGACCTTGCATGCCTTACCTCTTTGGGTAAGCCAGACATTTTCTTCCTCTCTGACTGTAACAAGGAGTAATTAGTTTAGAGTGTTAAGATGACGGACACCTTGTGAATAAGTGATCATGAAATGATAGAGTTCACAGTTACAAAAAACACAGAGATTTCAGAAAGACACATCAGCGAACTTGGAGAACTGGTAGATAAGGTTCCATTGTTGGAAAAAAATAAAAGAAAAAGGCATCCAGAAGGGCTGGCTGTTTTCAAAAGATGTAATACTGGAGACGCAGCTACAGGTCATCTTGGAGAAAGGAAGACCCAGGGAATTGTAGGCGAGTGACCTCTGGAAATATCTTCAAACAATTTTTAAAATAATTGACTTGTGAGCTGCTTGTGGAAAACGGAGTGATGGCTTGTAACCAACATGAACTTGTTAAGAACAATTATTCCAAAGCAATCTAGTTTTCTTCTTTGACAGGGTAAATGGCTTAGTTGACAAAAGGAATGCTGTAGGCATCCAATATCTTGATGTAATTACATTCACAGTTGGCTGAAAAGCTACATGAAGCTAGTAATAAGTGGAACAGTATCAAGGAGCATCTGACGGGTCTTTCCTATATCCGGTCTTCCTTGACATTTTCATTAATGATTTGTAGGGTGGGGGGGAGAGTGGAGAGTGTGCTCATCAAATTTGCAGAAGACTCAAAACTGGGAGGTATTGCAAACACTTCGAGGGACAGGGTTAAAATATAAAATGATCTAGACCAGGGGTGGGCAAATGATTCAGGAGCAACATGCAGCTCTAAGGCACCTGTGCTGTAGCTCTCAACTGCGGTTGTGTCCATGCAGTTCCCTCAGAAGCAAGAGAAATCAAGCTACCATTTTGGCTGCTGTTGGGGTCTCATGGGGCTGTGGGAGCAGGGGGAGCATACCCTTTGCTACTATTGCTGCCCAAATCCACCAGACCACCTGGGAGCGATAGCTTTATGAGGGAGTGAGGATTTGGGGGAAACCACGCTGACCCATCTCTGGGATCAGGGGAACCGATAAGCCGTAATTAACGTAGGTCATCCTGGGCTGTCGGCGATATGAACATTTTGGTATGTGGGGCTTGGGAACCTGGCTCACCCCTGATGTAGACGAGGTAGAGATCTGTACAGGAACAGAATAAGATTTAATGAAGACAAATGCAAATTATGACACACAGGAACAAATAAACAGAAACGTACATATAAAAAGGGGGATAAGTAGCTAGGCAGTAGCATTACAGAGAAGGAGTTATGGATGACAGACTGGATGAGTCAACAATATGGTACTATCACAAAAAAGACGAATTCCATTTTGGTTTTCATTCATTGCCACTTTACTCAGTGCTGATGAGACCTCATCTAGAATATTGTGTTCAATTTTGGGCACCACACACACTTCAAGAAGGATGTAAATGAATTGGAGAATGTAGATAAGATCAGAGGAGAGCAACTAAGATGATAAAGGACCTGGAAGTCCAATTGTATGAGACAGGGCTTAAAGAATTGGGAATATTTAACCAAGATAAAAGATGTCCAAAGGGGGTGGGGGACATGATAGCATTTTTTAAATATCTAAGAGGATGCCCCCCAAAATATTGGGTGAGTGTGTTGAGGGAGGGACATAGGACTGCTCCAGAATCAATTTCTCCCTTTCCCAGGAACCATGTAATGAGAAACCATAGAATGACAACCCCAAACAAATTCCCAGTCTTCCCTCTCTTGCCCCTAGTTAATCCCATTGATTTTAGAACAATCCCCTAGCATAGGCATATGTTGTGCAAGTTATGGGTAGCAGGAAGGACCTACAGAGTCTCTTTAAGGCAATGGATTTATTTTGGGACCATAGATCCTTATATAAATAATTAATTACAGACACCTTCTCAAGGGATTCATAGAGTTGCACGGGCTTAGGGACTAAAGCGTCTAGCAGACAACATAACCTATCACAGAGTTCCCCTGGGGCAGAGCTTCCCAACTGCTGTGCCGCCATGGAAGCCTCCCAAGTGTGTTGCAAGAATCTGCCCTAGGCTGGGACAGATGGATGCGACAGAAGCCTGTAAGCCTGTCCTGCCTCCTCCACTGGCGCACCGCCTCCTCCAGCCCCGCCTACTCCTCTGCCGTAATTTCCTGTTGCCACCACCTCCACATGGACTCCGCCACTACTGGTCCTGTCGCCACAGCTCTCGCCACCACCTCCTCTTGAACCCTGGTCTCCTCCTTGTCACTGCTGCTGGTCCCACTGCTGCTGCCTCTTCTGCTGCTGCCTGGGTCCCAGGTTCATTCCTGCTGCCGCAGCCTTGCCTAAAAAGTCCCAGCCTGACTGTGATATCGTTTTTTCCTACCAGGTCTGTTCGTTTCTCCCCACAGCCCAGGCAGGACCGATGCAGTGGTCAGGACTGCCAGCATGCTTAGGACAGACTGCTGAAGGGCGGAGCAAGGTTACCGGCGAGTTGAAAAGCCGGGGCTGAGCCTGCGGCGGTATTGAGGTCGGAGAGCGGGGCTGCAAGCGGGAGCCGTTGCTGGACACTAATCCACTCACCTGTTCCTAGACTGCTGAGGGGCGGAGCAAGGTTACCGACGAGTTGAAAAGCCAGGGCTGAGCCTGCTGCGACGCCTCAGACGCGCGCATAAGGGTCGCGCGCTCAAGGGTGCGCCCTTGAGAGTCGCCCTTGAGTCGACTGGGAGTCGCCAGGGGGGTATCGGTAAACTGTTTTAGTTGTGCCAGTAAGTGAGCTGTGAGCCCAGGTATCCCGGTAGGGGTTATGGAAAAGAAACGAGGGCGAGAGGTAGGTTTACTCTCGCCGGGAGAAGAACTCCCAGCAAAGGTCATAAGACGTGCTGGGCAGGAGGAGGAGTGTAGAGGGGTTCTGTGCAGCAACAGATTCGCCTGCCTCGCAGATAATGAGGAGCAAGGTCCCCCAAGGGATACAGCACCCCAAGTGGGGCCGAGCCTCAAGGGGTCAACATTTGAAGATATGTCGACATTAAGTAAGGACTATCTTATTCGACAAACAAAACTGATAGCTAGCACTGTCGAGGCGTTGTTTGCCGGTATTACAGATCTGGCTAGCTCCTTGAATAAAGTAAAACTGCAGCTATATGAGATATCCAATAAGCTGGAAATAAGTGAGGATCGAGAGAAGGAGTTACCTGTAGCTGTTCCATCTAAGGGACCATTTAAAAGATCATTTATTAAATCCCCTAGTCGACAATTGCTGTGAGAGGCCCTTGTAAGGGAAAATGAGGTATATTTTTTAATCCGGCCAGATTTAGATGGAACAGAACACTCCTGGGAGGAAAAGGGTGAGGTAGTACAAAACATACGTGCCTTGATGGGAAGAAGAATGAAACAAGATGATGTGGTTAATATTGTATGGCTGCCTAGGAAATTTTTTTTGTTTAGACTCCTTGTTAGTTTTACATCAGCCCTATGGGTGCAAAAGGTCTTCAAGGCGAGAAAGAAGTTGTTGAAGCGAGGAGTCTCAATTGATAGGGTTTGGAGTTATGGGAGGGGAGGTAATTCAAGTGGTATGCAAAGAAGTAAGGGGGGGCAGATGTACATACCCCGTACTCCAGGGTTATTAGAGGAAGTCCCTAGGGAGAGTGGTAAAGAGATTAAACCCAGCTGTATAGAGGAAAGGGAGCAAGAGAAAACTACTAAAGAGGAAGAAGGGGCNAACTTGACCTACAGTCATTTCTTTTAATGGACTGCTTTGCTTTCCAGAGTTAAACCATTTCACTTTGGAGAGTGAGGCTTGAATTTGCTCTTAATACTACCTCTCTGAAACAATGCCTTTCAAGATTAACTACTATAATCTGTATAATTTATATTATTTTAGACCTGTTTATATCAGTTGGTGGAAGTTCTTGCCAGCAGTGCTTGAAAATTTATCTTCTGAGCAGAGAAGGGCCAAAACCGTGGCGTTCAGAAATTGTTTTGGATGCCTTCTATGTTTAGAATGCATACTTCTGTGCTCACACTACCCACAAGAACAGACACAGGATATGTATTGGCATAGCGCCAAGACTGACGCTCCAGCAAATCAGACCACCAAATGGAGGGCTGTGGCCACTCAGCTTACCAAATGAGAGCTGTCACACTTGATATCGCCAGTGAGCCCCTATGCCCCAGTGGATGACCAAGATGTCTGGCAGTCCGAAGCGTGCCACCCTGCAGCGAAGAGAAGGCATCAGCTTCTCCCAACGCACACCACTGCATCCAAACAAATAGAGGTGAGCGTGCAGGCCACAGCCAAGCTGGGTTCCAAATTCCGAATTGTTATTTCAGACACATGATGTTGTGTCCACATATCCAGGTGGTGAGCAGCTGTTTGGAGCCTGCAGATGAGAAAACGAATAAGGTAGTAGTAGTAGTTTGTTTATAGTTCGGGTATTCGCCATTCACTTTACAAACGCAACATATTATAGTATACAACAAACAATATATTTGAAGACAACCAATTTAAAATTATATACAGTAATTTGCAACATATCGCATATTACTTTCCAAAATCCACCCTTCCCGCTATTCATCACTCCCACATTGGTTTATTCCTCTTTAACGTTTCAGACGTATAGGCAAAAATTGCCAAATTTTTTATAATGACCAAATCGTTCTGTAACATTAACCATTTTACTCTCTCCTGCTGGGAAAAGGCTCAGACCAGAGCTTAGAAGGGAGAAATCTGGTTCTAAGATTGTCTGACCTGGGACAGTCAATACATAATCTTCTAGAACCCACAGTCCATAAGGGCAGATTCTGTTTTCTCTAGGTGTACCATTCCTCTTACTCTCTACCAGTGAAGTTGACATTTGTTCCAATCAGAGTCTACTAAATGCTTTTACCAGCTTTTTATCCATTTCTACCGTAAGAGATTTTTCCACTCCTATTTCATCCTTCCATAATTAGTAGTTTGGGGCCACCCGAGACCCACGAACTGAAGCAATGTCATTCTGCCATTAAATGTCCGTAAGACGTTGGGTCACTAACTCTTGATCTGTGGGTACAATCAGCCTTTGTTTTTTTTCTAACAAATATCCCATCCCTATTGTAAGAAGTGCAGATTTTATCTCTCTCAACCAGGGGAACTGGTAAATAGGGTCTCTTAAATTGTCTTCAATAAGACGCATCTTCACAAGACGTGAAGGGGGAGCTGCCAAGCGCTTTAACCCACTACTTAATCATCCTATTGTGTATAATCGTTTTCAAATTTAAAAAATCCATTTCCAGCCTCAAGAAGCCGCTGGCATCAAAGGGAGAAAACCAAGCAAAGATCTAATAAACTTATTTTGGGGAATATTTACCTGCTCAGTTACAGCTAAACCCCATATCTCTGAGCCATATAGCAATTTTGCTAATACCTCAGCATGAAAAATATAGAACATATCTGTCATGAACAACTTAGGGTATTTATTGTCAAACTTCATGACACCAGCTGTTGTTGATATGCCTTAATCTTAGCAGCTAGGAGATGTTCTTTCCAAAGAATGGATGAACTAAGCAGAAGACCCAAATACCTATATTCCGCTACTATTTCCAATCGGTTGTTATCAATACACCAGGGATATTGCCTCGTCTTTCCCCAGTAAGCAATTTTAGATTTACTGTAATATCCAGCTTATTATTTTTACAAAGCTCACTGTTTTGGACTTGGACAGTGCCCTTTGGAGTCCTATTGGGGTCCTTGCTATTATCATGGCGTCATCAGCAAACATAAACACTCCCATGGGCATATTTAATTTATAAGGCTGTCTCTTATACACATCTAGATGTGTATAAGAGCATTCAGTATTAACAATCAAATGTTTCACAGCAAAATATGATTCTGTATTTTAAATAAAATGCTCAAAAGAAATTGTACACTGTTCAAGGAACAGGAGTCTCATACATTACTTCACATCATCATGCAAATATAAGATATTACTGTGTAAAATAGATACATATTTGCAATATCAAAACTATAGCAATCATCGCCTATAAAAAAATTAAGTTCTGAATCTGTTAGAACTTGTAATTCTAGAAAATGAGCCAAAAAAAAGAGGAGATTTCTGCAATAATATTCCAAATCCAACTCTGGATTTTATTACCACATTCCTACTCGCTGATTCTTGTTTCCACTATGTTCGAAGAACATGAAATCTGGTTCTAGTTACTCTTTTCAAAATACATGAAGTCTATGAGGAAGCAAGCACCGATCATGACAGCTTTCATTTTAACATCAAGGTCCATAGGAAATTGGATTCCAAAATGATCAGCATCTGTAAATGCCTCTCTCAGAAACCCAGTCCACTGCTTAAAATTTTTTCCAGCAACTGACATTTCGTCATTTGATTTCACCTCAAAATCAACATCAGAACAACAAGAACATACAACACATGGCCCGACAATTTTGAGCATGTCCATTCTCTCCTCATTTTGGATGGTAAATTTAGGCAGAATGGGATGCCAGTTCTGGATAACGTAGCCAACGGGTGTACCTGGAGGAGCCTGAACCTCGACCTCTTGCAAGCAGCAAGGACAGCAGCAAGAGGAGCACCTGAGAGGCCTTTGCAGTGTTATCACCTCTTGTCCAACATTGTCAATAATTGTAAGAGTGAACAGTCTGGATGGTCCACACCAATTTCTGGTACAACAGTCATTTCCCTCTGCTGCAAAGTACACCCTTTGTCCCAAACTGTTTTTGATTTCATATTTGTTCTTAGTTTCAAAGCCAGTAAGAGCTTCCAGAAGCTCAATCTTCTGATGAATTAATACCTGGTCAATCTGGCTTAAGTATTCCAACCCAGGAGGACAGTTGGAAGGCCGAGGTGGCGCTGGCATCCAGGCTGCTCCACCAGCTTCACTGAACTGATTCTGGACTGCTGAGGCTCCAACTTCAAATCCACCTCCTGCTGGGTAACCCTGAACAACATAGTTCCCTTGTCCTGGGGGGACTTGGACAGGTACTCCAGATGCATACTGAGGATATCCATAAGGGGGTTGGTTTCCAGGATAACCTTGTGGATAGCCCTGGCCTGCACCTTTATTTGCCTGCATTTCAATGGATCTACTGCAATTGTCTCTCAGTGAAACTTAACGGCCGAACTGCGTCAGGATCCTCAAAAACCCGCGCTGCTGCCGCCGTGCTCGCTGCCCAGGCTGGGAAAGGAGACTCCACAGGAACCGTAACGGCCACAAGATCAACCAGTGTGTCCCTGCAGCCGCCGGCTCGCTTCTCTGAGGGCGGAAAGGTCGGGTCAGAGGGAGGGAAGGAAACGGTAGAGCGTCCTGCTGCCGGGAATAGAGCGATGAGGCAATGCGGGGGACTGACCCTGAGCTCACCTGCCTCGCCTAACGCGGAAACGAGCTCACCTAGACAGAGATGCCCTAGGGGGGTGGGGCCCCTCCAGGGGCAGTCATGAGAGCGGAATTGGGGGTTAATTCTATAGCCATGATAGCTAGAGCAAATTATGTCAGGTATTGGTTAAGGCTTATGACCCATGAAGAGGAAGATCTCTCCCTACTATGTTTGAGAGAGGAACTTGAAAACACAGGGCAGAGAGAGTACCCATGGCTGAGATACTTGGGGGGGGGGGATTCTCAGATCATGTGGATTCTCCTTTGCCTACTTCATAGGGAAGAGTGTGTTGGCCATAAGACATGAAATTTGCGTTAGAATGAGGGATATGGCGCAGCAAGAGGACCTTGGGGTAGTAGCAGAGTGGAAGGTAGCCCCAAAGTTGGGGTTGATCAAAAGGGAATTTGGGCTGGAGCCATATTTGGATACTATGATTAATGGCAAAATTCGTAGAGGATACACTTTGCTACGTTTTCAACTCATACAATTGGCAGTGACAGAGGGCAGGTACAAAAAGGTCCCATATTCAACAAGATTATGCCCTTGTAGCCTGAAGGAGGTGGAAACAACTGAGCACCTTCTGCTGCGTTGTCCATATTATGAAGAACTGAGGACAGTTTGGTTGGTTCCCTTATTAAAGAAGGGAATGGATATAACCAATGAGGGCTGCTATTTGCACCTGTTGGGATTGAGAGGGAGAGAAGAAATGAAGGCTGTTGCAATGTATGTTCTGTTGGCTGGGAAAAGGAGATTAGCTGTCCATTCAAAATTAAAGAGCATTGGTT
>QEPC01008309.1:1751073-1781212 GCA_003113815.1 Sphenodon punctatus | reverse complement strand
TGATATAGCTAAATATGGAATGAGTTGGGGAGGATGGATTGGGACTAGTATTGGTAGTAGGACTTGGGGAATGGTCAGCTGTCCAACCAGCAAATGGGGACGTATTTGCAGAATGGTAATATCTGTTGAATAGTGAATTGTGCAAGTATGGATTAAGAGCTCGGTAATATAATAAGTGAGGGATAAGAACCCTGATAAATAGTGCTGGTACTATGTATAAGTATATGTATGACCGAGGCTATGATAATGTGAGAAGAGGAAATGGGGGACCTGGCAAATCAGAATTGTGATTGCGTATGTTGTACACAGCTGTATACAGCTAATTGTGTATTGGGTGTTGTACTTAGTTTTAATTGTGTATGTATCTTTGGCCATGGCGGAAGCCAGTGCCTAAATAAATAAATGAAATGAAATGACTGTGATATCAGCGCTGTGCTGTGCTGCTCCAGAGGTGGATGGATAAAGGAAGCTGGGGGAAGGACCAAGGAGCAGGGGTGAAATGACAAGTGACGACTGCTTTTTGTCAGTGTTGTTGTTGTTGTTGTTAGCTTTTATATAGCGCCAGCGATGTACCTGGCACTTTACAGAGACTAAAATAGACACGGTCCCTGCCCAAGAGCTTACAATCTAAAGAAGGCAGGAGGAGGGGAGACAGGGAAGGAGGAACAGAGGGAGAGACAAGGGATGCAACATTCTTGAGGATGCGGGAACTCAGGTACACGTTCTTGGCTTGGTTACAGTAAATTAGGAGTTTGCAGATAACAGGTGGGGGATAATCCTGGGTGGGGATGATTAGCAGGAGTTAGAAAGGGCAGAGCGGAAGAGGTGGGTTTTGAGGAGGGACTTGAAGGTGTGGAGGTGGGGGCAAGGTGGACGAAGGCAGGGAGGGATTTCCAGGCGTGCGGGGCACCTTGATGACATGGCAACCCTAACTGAAGAAGTAGCACTTACCAATATTTGCTGCCGCTATCCGATCAAGTATGTCACCCATTTTGGCCTTTTTGAAAGTGCCGGAGACTCTCGGGGACTTCCAGGAACTGCCATAAACGTGTGTGAACTGTAATAAACTTTCAGAAACTGTTGTAGAGTTCTGTGAACTGCCGTAAACTGTCATAAACTTTATGGGGAAATTGTCGCAAATTGTTGTAAATGTCGCAAAACCTGTCATAACTGTGGCAGTTTACGGCACTTTGCAGCATTTACGACAGTTCACAGTAATTTGTGACAACTTCGTATACTTCTATAAAATGCCACAAATTTCCGTAAACTCTGGCAAATTGCTGTGAAGTATTGTAAATTGCTGTTGGTTGCCATCAGACCGGTAGCAGAGAAGCCGAAAAAGTGGCAGCAGGAAGCAGAATGGTAAACAATCCTGCCGATTCAGGCCTACCCAGGAGTCAACTTTGAAGTTACTGTGACTGCTGGGCTGTGTTGCGCCAGGGAACAAGGCGAGAAACAAACTAACTTTTACTTTTTAGTTTAATTAAAAACCTTTATTATTGTTTTATTTATTTATTGTAGTTGTTGTTTCACATACCTACTACCATTTTCATGCCGCAAAGCTGAAACAAATTTACAAATGTTTCTCAGAGCTCCAACCAAACATACAAGTGTGCCGCAGAATGAAAAAGGCTGAAAAGCACTGCCCTGGGACATCCTAGTGTTGACTGAAAGCACCAGGCAGGTTGTGTGTTCCATCATGGATGACTAACTTGTAATTGTGACAGTGTAATGGGCAATTACAAATGTGGATGAGCAACAGTTTTCCAACCCCGTTAGTTGAGTGATACAACTCGATTGGTGTCCATTCCAACTTTAAAGCTGAAGAGAGAGTATTCCCGCAGCAACATATTGTTATGACTTGGGACACTGAAGGACTGTGTTTCCAGAATCAGGCTTGCTGTTTATATTCATCTAGGCATTTGGTATCCCGCACACTCCTGCCAAATGGCAACTTGGGGCAGCATACAGAGGAACACTTAAAAATAATAAAATACAATATAAAAATACATCATAAAAACAAACAGTAAACAAATCACCGAATGGAGCTAAAAACTCCCCTAACCAATTAAACCCCCGTTACGATGTTGTTCACAGAAGCAAGAATATCTATCTTACTGAGATGTGCCAAGGCACTACCTACTGTATTGTTATAATAATGATTATTTAACAGTTTAATACCATCTCTTGCCCATACGTGAACATAGTTCTTATGACGGTTGGCCGTGTGTGTGTGTGTTTTGGTTTTTTGTTTTTTTTAAAGAAAAAGTTGAAACTTAAGCTGTGTACTTGGTAGACCCTACTGCCTACTCTAGAACTGGCAAAAGAAGTGTGTGTGTGTGTGTGTGAGAGAGAGAGAAATTACTCGAACAAATTGAAAGTTTCATGTGCATGTTTATAATCTACAAATGTTAGTCATGTTAATATGATTTCACTCCCCTTATTATTTATTTATTTAAATTTCTACCCCACCCTTCCCCCATAGGCTTACATCATTAAAAACACAAAATACAATTTAAAAATTCACTTTTTTTAAAAAAAAAAAGAAAAAAAGAAAGCTCACACTTGTCCGTAAACTCACTCACTCCAACCCCTATTTGCACCTGCCAAATGCTTTGCTAAAAAGAAAGTTTTACACTGTCTCCGGAATATGCTCAGGCCTGAGCTCTGATGAACCTCCAGGGGATGGAAGTTCCACAATACTGCAGAAGCAACTGAGACCACTTCTTTGTGGACCCTTGTCAAATGAACAAGAATGGCACGTGGTAGCTGCAAGAGAGTGCTCCCATCTGACTGCAGGGGTCGCAGTGGACGGAGCGTAGGAAAGACGGTATTTCTGATATGTGAGGCCCGGGCCATTTAGGCCTTTAAACGTCAAAATGAGCACGTTGAATTTTTCCCGGAAAGCTATAGAAAGCCACAGCAGACTGAAAGCACAGGTATAAGTGCTCATGGTGATGAAGGCGGGGCCACTGTGTTTTGTACCAGCTGCAGCTTTTGAACAGTCATCAAGGACAGTCCCATGTAGAGTGCATTGCAGTAATCCTATCCTTGAAGTAATGAAGGCATGAATTATGGTGGCCAGATTTCAGTCAGAAAGAAAGGGTCTCCTCACCAGATGGAGTTGGTGAAAAGTGCTCCTGGTCAGTGCCGCACCCTGATGTTCCAGGCACAGCAAGGGATCCAGAAACACTCCAAGGCTGCAAACCTGGGTAACCAGAGACAGCTGGACCCTTTCAATGGAAGGGGTCATAATCTCCTCCAAATCACAAGGTTAACCAACCATCATCACTTCAGTCTTGTCTGGATTCAGCTACAGTTGGCTCACACCAACCATTCTTCCAGAAGAAGAGGATTGGGGTTGAAAGACAAAGGCAAAGTGTGCGTTCATTCACAGTATAAACGTGCACAATATGTAAGACTGTACAACATCGTTACTACTTAAATGGCATGCAAGTTAAGGCTTTGTCTTAGCCTTGGATTTCCATGCTTTTTGGAGTTTAAGCATGTTAGTCTTCTCCTTAACAGCTTCATATAATGATCCTTTTTTATATAAGAATTTTTAGAGTACTATATGTGTGCTAACTACTGGATATATGAAAACTTGTTTGAAAACTATATAGGACGGTTCAGCATCTCAGTGTGTTGCTTCTTTAGAAGGGGATTTGCCATTGGGCATATTATAGCTACAGAATCTGAACTGTTGAGGTTTATGGAACGGTTTTAGCTTTCTTTAAAATTCTGTTAGTTATATTCTACGAACTTCATGTGGGGACAAAAAAATAGAAGACTGCTGTGTTGGCACTTGTGGGTGTAGGTCATCTTTGCTGTAGTGCGGTGAATGCTCCTGATAGCAACCAGTTAAAAAAAAAAATGTCGGTGTCAAAACAATCAATTTTCCCAGGAACTCTTACTATCAAAAGAGTTTTAGATCTACAGTCGTTCTCTAGTTCCTCCATCTCACTCTGGAGAACCTTATCATAATTGAAATTATTACCTCCTGACCTGGCGAAGGGGGATTTCAGCACAGAAACTCCTAAATCCATTTCCTGTGTTAATATTTGTACTTTCACATTCTCCCCCATGGTGATCTGAGATTCCTGCTTACAGTCTGAACTTTTTCATAAGAAATCTATGCTTCCAGAATCCAGTCCTTGAAGTTTTGAATTCAGCAGTACTTATCCATGTCCTTATCCCGTGGGAAATGGATGTTGACAGGGTTACGGAAAAGGTGGTACCATCTTGATTTTTACAGAAGAGTTGAAAGGTAACATCAACAACACAGCCTTGCCTTAAGTATTTTCTGTTGCAACTATTAACTTAAAGCTAATTTCCCTATCTAAATTTCAAGCTAAAAATTAAGCCAGCTGGTGCACTTAGAACTAACTCACAAGGCTATTTTATGCATACTGCCTGAACAGAAATTGACAGATCATAGAAAAATATCGAAGATAGAAAATGAAAATGACAGAGAACTGAAAATAACAGGGAAAATGAGTCCATCAGCCTTCCACTTTCCAAAAATGCTTATCTACTCTGAGTTCAATTGCTATGAATTGATAATGATCAGCATAGGTTAATATTTCCAATCTGTCAGGGGGAAACATAAATGCAAATTAGCAGGCAAAGGAGTTCACTATGGCAGTCAGGAAGCATTTTAATGCTAAGAACCATAAATATGCAAATAAGCTATACAGGCAAGATTACGGAGGATAATTCACCAGATTCAAATAAAACAGTTATATGACATTTTGAAGAACTGAAGTATATAAGAGCGAATAAACCCTGATAGACAGTGTCAAGAGTGTCTCATAATTGTGTAGAAAAAACACAGTTTAGATGTAGGCATGAGAGTGCCATAGAATTATTCTCTTAATGACACATGACGCTAGCCTTAACTTGACCTACAGTCATTTCTTTTAATGGACTGCTTTGCTTTCCAGAGTTAAACCATTTCACTTTGGAGAGTGAGGCTTGAATTTGCTCTTAATACTACCTCTCTGAAACAATGCCTTTCAAGATTAACTACTATAATCTGTATAATTTATATTATTTTAGACCTGTTTATATCAGTTGGTGGAAGTTCTTGCCAGCAGTGCTTGAAAATTTATCTTCTGAGCAGAGAAGGGCCAAAACCGTGGCGTTCAGAAATTGTTTTGGATGCCTTCTATGTTTAGAATGCATACTTCTGTGCTCACACTACCCACAAGAACAGACACAGGATATGTATTGGCATAGCGCCAAGACTGACGCTCCAGCAAATCAGACCACCAAATGGAGGGCTGTGGCCACTCAGCTTACCAAATGAGAGCTGTCACACTTGATATCGCCAGTGAGCCCCTATGCCCCAGTGGATGACCAAGATGTCTGGCAGTCCGAAGCGTGCCACCCTGCAGCGAAGAGAAGGCATCAGCTTCTCCCAACGCACACCACTGCATCCAAACAAATAGAGGTGAGCGTGCAGGCCACAGCCAAGCTGGGTTCCAAATTCCGAATTGTTATTTCAGACACATGATGTTGTGTCCACATATCCAGGTGGTGAGCAGCTGTTTGGAGCCTGCAGATGAGAAAACGAATAAGGTAGTAGTAGTAGTTTGTTTATAGTTCGGGTATTCGCCATTCACTTTACAAACGCAACATATTATAGTATACAACAAACAATATATTTGAAGACAACCAATTTAAAATTATATACAGTAATTTGCAACATATCGCATATTACTTTCCAAAATCCACCCTTCCCGCTATTCATCACTCCCACATTGGTTTATTCCTCTTTAACGTTTCAGACGTATAGGCAAAAATTGCCAAATTTTTTATAATGACCAAATCGTTCTGTAACATTAACCATTTTACTCTCTCCTGCTGGGAAAAGGCTCAGACCAGAGCTTAGAAGGGAGAAATCTGGTTCTAAGATTGTCTGACCTGGGACAGTCAATACATAATCTTCTAGAACCCACAGTCCATAAGGGCAGATTCTGTTTTCTCTAGGTGTACCATTCCTCTTACTCTCTACCAGTGAAGTTGACATTTGTTCCAATCAGAGTCTACTAAATGCTTTTACCAGCTTTTTATCCATTTCTACCGTAAGAGATTTTTCCACTCCTATTTCATCCTTCCATAATTAGTAGTTTGGGGCCACCCGAGACCCACGAACTGAAGCAATGTCATTCTGCCATTAAATGTCCGTAAGACGTTGGGTCACTAACTCTTGATCTGTGGGTACAATCAGCCTTTGTTTTTTTTCTAACAAATATCCCATCCCTATTGTAAGAAGTGCAGATTTTATCTCTCTCAACCAGCGGAACTGGTAAATAGGGTCTCTTAAATTGTCTTCAATAAGACGCATCTTCACAAGACGTGAAGGGGGAGCTGCCAAGCGCTTTAACCCACTACTTAATCATCCTATTGTGTATAATCGTTTTCAAATTTAAAAAATCCATTTCCAGCCTCAAGAAGCAGCTGGCATCAAAGGGAGAAAACCAAGCAAAGATCTAATAAACTTATTTTGGGGAATATTTACCTGCTCAGTTACAGCTAAACCCCATATCTCTGAGCCATATAGCAATTTTGCTAGTACCTCAGCATGAAAAATATAGAACATATCTGTCATGAACAACTTAGGGTATTTATTGTCAAACTTCATGACACCAGCTGTTGTTGATATGCCTTAATCTTAGCAGCTAGGAGATGTTCTTTCCAAAGAATGGATGAACTAAGCAGAAGACCCAAATACCTATATTCCGCTACTATTTCCAATCGGTTGTTATCAATACACCAGGGATATTGCCTCGTCTTTCCCCAGTAAGCAATTTTAGATTTACTGTAATATCCAGCTTATTATTTTTACAAAGCTCACTGTTTTGGACTTGGACAGTGCCCTTTGGAGACCTATTGGGGTCCTTGCTATTATCATGGCGTCATCAGCAAACATAAACACTCCAATGGGCATATTTAATTTACAAGATGGGTGGAAATCTAGGCAAGCCATTTCAGTAATTAAATCATTAATACATAAATTAAATAATGTAGGTGCCAGCACACAGCCCTGCTAGACCCCCTCAGACACAGGCATTTTATCGGTCAGTTCTCCATGATAACTGTAACGAACCCTAGCCCAGGTTTCATTATGAACGAGTTACTGACCTCACCCCCCCCCCCAACATTCCTTAGTGGGAAGGACTGATCAGTCACACATAAATGCAATAAGCGCCCAATCTCCATCTACCTATTGCCCTAATTTGTGGGGTAGACAGTCCCCTAGCGACAGCCATGAACACAGCTCCCATCTGGAATGTGTGTGATCCATAATCAGAGGGTTTAAGACTCAGCATTGTAATGCCCTTTTTAAAAATCGCCATGAAATGGAATTTGGTCAAAAGTGTACCACTCAAGTGAATGAAAAGAGTGCCCTGGGAGGAGGGGCGGACCTCCAAATAGGCCTCAATTTCAGAGACTGGGAAAACGACTCCAACTGGGGATTGGTTCAACGCCAATAGCTGCCCTTTCACCGTTTGATCATTTTTGGACCCCTGAATACTGATGCCGACTGAGTCAGGCCTCCGAGCCACATTCCTTAACTCCAGGGCCCTGCCTGCCCGATCATGCTGGGAAGATGGTACCAGCTCGCTGATATGCAGGGCAGCGAAAAACACCATGGAAGAAGCTGCCGGAAACAGCAACACTTCACAGGCGGAGGAACAGATCCTGGGCAATGCAGAGACCAAACGAGCCAGTGTGCTGACAGGTATTGGTTGGCAAGTGTCCATCCAAGCCCCCGGCCCATCCCTCAATGGCCTTCCACAACCTGTAGCCTGAGCATGGGTGTGCCACCCTGTGAGTCTTGCAGAAAAAGGCAATAGCTGCTAAGCAACATTTTATAGTGCGTGGTGCCAGGCCACAGCAACTCAGATGTGCTGCAAACCACTCCACATGACGGGGGGAGGGGGGGAATGGGCAATTCCTGCTGAATCCCATGATTGGACAGAAAACTGCGGAATTCCCTAAATGAGTTTATGTATGCATGCCAAGTTGGCGTGACACTGCAGATCTAACACTGTTGTCTAATTTTCACTTCTAAGTGTTCACAAGTCCTCTGGCATCACCTCTGGGTTGATGTTGGTGCCTGGCTCCAGGGAACAAAAACACTACATCTGAAAATGAGAGAGTACATTAGTGATATCCTTATGCACACCTGACATGTGCTTGGCTGATAAATACATGTTAAGGGAAAGACACTTAAGCACAAACCAGCCATCCAAACCATGACTCTGTCAGATTTGCTGGACTGTCAGTTGACTACTTCCACCACTGCCTGGTGGTCAGACCAAAATCAGACATGGGCATCACAGAATCACTAACCCCAGAGCTACCAATAATGGAAAAAAATCCAGAAATGTTGTATACCTGAGCCAGACCCATAGAGGCTTAGGTCTCCAGCCACCGCTGGACACACCAGTTGCCCTGAAAGAAAACCCCAAAGCCTATACCCCCGCCCATATCTGATACCACTTGAAGGCCAACCTCAAGCAGCCATACCTCCCTCCACAGTGAAATCCCATTGTAGCTGTCAAGGAAAGCTAGCCAGACCTGAAGGTCCTCCCTAAGCCTCTTGGATATCTGTACATGGTAGTGGGAGACCGAAATCACAGCTGTGGCCTGGCTCAGCTGCGTACAGAAAGCCCTGCCAGGGGCTATAATTCTGCAAGCAAAGTTTAAGTGCCCGAACAAAGCCTGCATGGCCTTCAGTGTCACCTTCTTGGAGCCCACAAAGCCCTTTAGAAGCACCCAGAGGGAGGACAGCTTGTCAGGGGGAAGGCTACATGTACAAGCAACTATGTCAATCATATTGCTTAGGAAGGAAAGCTGGGTTGCCAGACCCTCAATTTCTTTTTTTTTTTCCCCCCTCTCCTCAGCCAACGGAACCACCAGCTTGGCTGCTACTATTGCGAATGTAGACATCAGCGTGGCACAATCCTGAGAGCTCACCTGCCCCGAGAAGAGATAATCATTGAGATAATGTGAAATGGAGGGTAAACCTGCCCTGTCCTTCACTGCCCACTCCAGCATGGTGCTGTATTGTTCAAATGCGGAACAGGAAATGGGAGTAGCCTGGGGCATGGCCTTATCATAAAACCCAAGAGGCCAAAGTTCCGTGGGGAAACCAGCAAAAGACTGAAAGAGTAGACTTTTGTCACATTTCCCCATGAGAGCGCCAGAACCACGTGCCCGGACTATGCGTACCACAGCATCAAAAGATGTGTACTGCACTGAGCACAGCTCGGGAGCAATTCCATCGTTGACAGAACTGCCCCTGGGGTATGATAAGTGGTGTATTAAAAGATATTCCCTGGTTGTCGTTTTTGGTACTATCCTGAGCAGGGAGCACTGCAGGACAGTGAAAGGTGGAGAGTCGAATGGACCTGCCAACCGCCCCACTGCCATTTCCTTGCTAATTTTTCTGCAAACCTCCTCCGTTCCCCGAATATATTTCAGGGTGTTAGATTTTCGGCTGACTCTGGGACTCTTGTAAGGAATCCTAAATCGCTCTGAAAAACCCAGCCATAAATAATCAGTGTCAGTACTGTTCGGGTAATGCTGCAAGAGGGGGCCCAGTACCTCAAACTTAATTGGGGTGGGAGCCAAACCCTTGACCCCTGCTGGTGTGCTGACCCCCATTGCCCCCCTGCCGGTCATGTTTTCGGTCTTCGTTTGCAAATTTCTGCTTGCTGGTCTCGTATCACCCTTTGAAGCAGGAAGAGGCCGGGTGGTCTCACTTACAGGTTGCTCAGGCATGATGGTATTTGCATTGGGAATGAAAACACCTCTTCTCATTGAAAGCTCAGCATACCAGTTTGCCGGAAGCTTGCTTTGAAGACCCTGGGAGAACTACTGCACTCCCGGTCTGGATGCTGGCAGCAGGGCAATGCGGGGCCATGATCTGCGAATACAGATTATAGTCCATGATATCCCAGCATGTGTGGGGGTTGGATGAAGCCTTGCACTGAAACATCTCATCATATTCGAGCCAGGCCGTACTCCCAAAGTCCATGTTAGCCTTCTGTATAATAGCAGCGTATTGAATTAACTACCAGGTGTTGCGTGGGAATGTGTATGCCACCACCCCCATGCATATGTAAACACAAGCTGACCACTTTTCCCAAGTCTTAGGGACTGGTGGCCTCTTGCGCTTAGCCTTGCTACCCTTGTCGGCCTCAGTGCTGTCATCGCCCGGCTCCTTACTGTGTAATACCATGAAAATATCAATAAACTCCCCCTTGCATATTTTCTCCTTGGTTGCCTGGGACAAGACATCCCTCACCAAGGAGATGGGAATAGCATAAGTGTATATGCCTGGGATAAAACCTGGCTGCCCATAACTAACTTGTGTCTCCTTGCATGCTACGGTTGTGTTCCCACACTGGAGTTGCAGCATTGGCATCCAAAGCTAATGTCGCTGACTGCTCCCAGTACTATTGAGTAGTTTGGCCATCAGCCATAGGACTGGATCCTGAGGCAGTGCTGGGGCCAGATACCTGGCCCCAACCCCTTGGCTCATGGGGGCCGACGGTGCCTGTGACTGTGGTACCCATGGACCCTCGCCTTGCTCTGGTGGTGCCATCTGTGATCTACTTGCTCCCAGTGCATCCTGCACAGCTGTTTGCGTCCCCCAGTAAAGTATTAAACGTCAGCTTCAGGCACTCCTGACTTGATCTCTGCGCGCCTATGGCTAGGACCAGGCCCCAAGCTTGGGGTCATTTGGGCAGCGGAGAAGCCCCAGCCACCTTGCCTGACTGGCAGGTATGCATGGTCTCTAAAGCAGTGGCGAGGTGCTCGGTCACGTCCTGCATGGGGAATCTGGAAGCAGTGTTGGGGTGCTCCCGGCCCTCCACCGAAGTAGGATTGGCTTCAGCCCCTGACTGGGTCTGTAATCTTCCAGGATTAGAGGATGGGGCCGTTGTGATCTGCCGCATCTGAGCACTGCTGCTGCCAGACCTTGTATGAGCCATTAAACCTGCACTATACAGAAAGTAACTGAGAAAATATCTCGTTAGCAACCAGACTGAATGAAACATGATAATAATTACGCCATTCCCACCATGCCGTTAGGAAATCGCTGCAGTAGCCATCTCTAGCCCCACTGGAACACCTGGTGGTGCATGAAATTGCTGGGGTGTGTGTGGCACCCACAATTGTTAGAGGAATATTCCCATGTGATCTAGGACTGCAGTGGGGTGGGGTGTTTCAACCAGATGACCCTATGACCCTGTCACTCCCCCCCCCCCCCCCCGGCATTCTGCCGCAGCCTTTTAAAATTATTTATAGTGCACCAGTGTTCAGGTACACGCAGTCCCCACCTGCCAGGGCAGTGATCAGGGCACAGGGACTTATTCCCATCTCCACCCCCCGAGGCTCCCTGCAACTGGGGCTGCCACACTCCCAGAGAACCACGAGTGCTTAATTGGTGGGCCGCCCGCAGCTACAGGGGAGCCTCCTACGTGCGAGTCCTGGCTCAGGAGCCCGCCCCCCCAGGTGAGCTTGCTCAGAACACATAGCTCCGGCCATGTGACTCCTGAACTCCCACACCGCGAGCCACAATCCAGGACCTGCTATCATTTCTGTGGGTAGTGCGGGTTCCTGGTCCATACCCCTCAGAGACCCGTGGTTCCAGACTCCCATTGGGGAATTCCTCTGCCCCCCCCCCGCTTGGGCACGTGCCATCAAGGGCTCCCTGTTCATCCGAGTCCCCACTGCATCACAATCAGGGGCTCCGGGTCCCAAAGGCCCCTTATGACCGGGGGCTACTGTCCTGTTCGGGGCCTCTTTTTTTTTTTTCCTCTCTCAATTTTGCAGACCGCCACGCAGAGACAAGCGGCAGTACTTGGGCGCCTACATTTCCCACCCCCCCTTCAGGCGGGGCTCCAAGTTCTTCCCCCCGGGTCTCCTCTTAGCCAGACCTCTCAAGTGACTCCCCTCACAGGCCCCTCCCTCCAGAGACCCCTTCTAGCCGGGACCGTGTCTGCTGTGGGTTTGGCAGGGGTACTGCTTGGCCCACATACTTCCAATCCAGGTTACTGCAGCAGGTGTGCAAAAACTCCTGCACGTGGTCCAGAAGAAGAGAGAGACAATTCAATTAGAGAATTAGATAATTCAAATGACATGGTGCAATACTTTTAAGGCCAAGTAGTTCTTATAGTTCTTACCTTTCTCCTACATAATTCTGTGACCAGGTCTGCTACAACTTAGAAACTTGTAGCATTGAAATTTGGAGGTCCATGGATTTGCTAGTGCTTGAGGAAATGCTTCTGTAAGTAGCATCTTTCCAAATTTCTGGTGTACATACATCATGACAATACATCACTGATCATATCCAATGTTTTACACCTGTGCTTACATGCACCTTGAATTAACACTGAAAATTACTTTTTCCATAGCTTTAACAGTAAAGATTGTGCTACTTTTAGCAATAAATAATAATTAAAAAAATATTTTATTTACTGTTAGCATTGCTGAAAAAAGTTGCTATTGGATGAAAGGAAGTTAAATTCTAACACTGTGCGTATGTGACCAAAAAGATTAGAGAAATCTTTAGCACAAAATCCTGGTGACATGTCCCTGTTCCAGCCTCTAAGCAATAAAAGCCTAGTGACCCAATCCTGAGAGTGTGGTGGTGTCTACCTCATTCACTGTGTACGTAGTGCAGCAATCTGTAAACCCCTCAACTCAAGAGACTACAAATACATGTAGAGATTTGCTGAAAAGTTGTAACAAAAGTGATCACTTCCTGGTTAAATCCTTATGCAGAATTAAAAAAACCCCAGAACTTTAGTCTGTCCAACTAATCTTAATTTTTAAAAACTTACAGAAAACTTTTCAAAAACACACGAGAGATTCTCGAAGTAGATTGTGATGTGTTTTTGGGCTGTGCTTGATTTTGAGACGTCATAAAACAGGGTTAAAAAGGATATTCATCACAGAACTTGACATTTGACAAATTTGCAAGTGTGAATTTGGATTCAGATTTTTGGCTAAATTTTTATTTGAAGTATGATTGTGAAACTCAAGCTTTGTTTTGACTTAAAGATTAATTTTTTATCCTCTCCTGATAAAATAGCTGGGCAGTGAAGTTGTCATACAGTAGAAACCCCATTACCGGTATTGTTTTAAACTGGATCCATAATTATTCTGAGCATGTCTTAACAACTCTCGAACACAATGTATTACTATTAGTCAAAACCCACTTTATCTAGATGCCTCTCTAAACATGACAAAAACACGTTCTCTTAGGCATCTGGATAAGGGGGATAAAGAAATCAATATTGAAATTTGTTTTGAGGTTCTCAAAATGTGCAGATCTGAATTTGAATATTCATAAAAGGAAATGGATGCTCAAATTTGATTCACAAATAGGAAACAACCTTATTTCAGCTCTGATTTGATAACACTTGTTATGAAGACTCTTCTGATAAGAGTTCAGTCTTTATATGGCAAAACCTTAGCCCTTGAAGTTGTGTATTGCTATTTATAGTATTTTATGTTTTCATTCGTGAATAGAAACGTACTTAAGTCTTATAATTTAGTGAAAATGAACTCTTGCTTACCTTTTTAGTTTCTCATGTTAGTAATGAAGGGCATGTTCTCACAAACCTGAAATAAATTCAGTAAAACCAGTTCTTCCCATATTTTAACTCTGAACAGATTCATTTGCAAAATGTTTTGCTTTTGATTTGCAATAACCCACAAGTGTTAACCAAGGTTTAACAGAGGTGCCAATTCCTAGTCTGCCTTGCATGTAACCGGCTCCCCACAAAAACTAGCTGTGGAGAATTATGGGATTGCTAGAAGCAGCTGTGCCACTACACACAGCAAAATTGACAGTGTGGAAGCAATGTATTAAAAAAGGATAAGGTGCAATAGTTATCTCCTACAGGAAATTAAAAATGTGAGAGAAGATGGTGAATGTGAATGAGCTCCATGAGAATTAAGTGACAGAGGCACATAGATACATAAGGTTGACTTTTTTTGTCATAGCATAAGCTGTCTTTCAACTCGCTGATGTAGCATCTCTTTTTACAAGCCTCTCTGGTGCATACATTGAGTCTTCACTGTCTCTCTCTTGCTCCTTGGGTCTGTGGTGAACAGTGTTGCAGTCTTATTGTGAGGGCTTGCAGGACCAGTGCCACTCACAATTTTTGGCTGCTACCTCGATTCCTTTCTAGCCCGTCCTGGCTCTTTGTTCTGGGGAAGGCCAGAGCGCTTTGTCCTGAAGCACTTGCACGATCTCACTCAAATTGGATTTCCCAATTCCTGGTGCTAATGGCCTTTCTTAAGGAATTAGCTCCCAGCAACAGGTAATCCATTCCACCCCATGAGCCTCTGCCGATATAGTCTCACAGTTAGTAGTCCCCCTCAGTCAGTGCATTCTCTACACACTTCTTGGAACTGGGGTATACTCCTTCTCAGCCCCAGTGCTCTCCATTCTTGCAGCCTCTTTGCCTGCTAGGCACCTCCCTCTCTTGGAGCCCTAACCCCTCTGGTCATGCTGACTTTTTACTTAGTGATTTAGACCTACTCCATTGTAGCCTTGCTCTAACCCTAGGACCCCACTTCCATGGGTACTCCCCTCAAAGTTGTAGGCATACTCGCACTTCAGCCTAAAGTCCATCTCATACCTTCTACTCGGGGTCTCCAAAGCTCCACACCTTGCTGTCTCCAAGCTAACTTTCCCTTTCACTAGACTGAGTTCCCCTCTGTAAGCCCCAGTGTTGTCATGTGGCTAAGCCCTTTTGGTCACAAGGATCTTTTTTTCTGTGGGCTCCAGATTAACCCCTTCACTGCTGACTCCAGGTGAGCAAATAGTGAAGTGCTGACTCCTTGTGGCTTGCTCCTGGAGCAACTTGCCAACAGTACTTCACCACATGGTCACCCAGCTATTTTGTGAAAGTGCAAGAAACAGGAGCTTTGAGTGCAGCCACACAAGATGCTGTGGGCAGTCTAACACACCTTGTGTAGCCTTAAGCCACTCTGGGCAGCTGGGCCACAAGATGAAGTGGCTCATGAACCTGGCAGCCTCCAGATGTCACCCCTCTCCCCCCGGGTCCCAGGGCAGGGTGAGCAGCTGTGTTCCGTGACACATTCTTCAAAAAGTCTGAGGACGCATCGTGGAGCAGCCTCAGCCCAAGTGGGGTAAGTTTGCCCAAGGTTCATGCCCGACTGTTATCTGCCCCACTGCGCTGTGATATCCGCAGTGGGGGTTTGAGCAGCGGCCACTAGTGCCTGTCAAGCGCTGCAGTATCAGGTCTGGGGGCGGTACTTTGGTCAGGCCGGAGGATGGAGATGGAATAGGGTGCAGCTACTCATGTGGCCGGCGGTTCAGCCATGGCTCCGACAGCTGCAGGCCCACCTGGCTTCCCCGTGAACGTCTGCCCAGATCCCCATGCTTGCCCCATAGTGTGGCAGCTGCGCTTGTATGTCATGGGGCTACATGGGAATTGGACCCTTGCAGCTTGTGTGGCTATACACTTTGTCTTGCATATTCCCCTTTCACAACATGTTGTCAGCTTTCGAAAAAAGTTCTGATTGCTATTGTATTTGACTAAAAAACAAAATTTTAAAAGGCCAAGTAATTCTGTTTGTCATCTTGTCTGCAGGGGAATATTATAAAGTGTAATTATTATTATTTTTATTATTTATTTATTAGCATTTGTATAGCACCAGCTGTGTATCTGGTGCTTACAGAACAAGAAGATAGACATGGTCCCTAAACAAGAAGCTATATTATAGAGCGGCGTAAGGCCAACATGCAAGTTTCTGTTTAATGCATTAATATTCTATTGCTTATAAAATGGCACTCTTTATCCTATTTGTCTGAAAATTGGTAGAGAGAATTGCTTAGGGAAGGGGTATAATCTTTCAAAATTTCATACAAATTGGACAAAAAAAGTTACAGCAGTTTGAAAATTGGATTGAAATTGCTTTCCTTCTTGTTTCAGATGGGTCGAAAATGTACTTTCCAAAAATAATTGTGAGGTGGAGTGCTATTACAGAATTCATGGGTGCATTCTGGCACGTGCCTTTTTTTTTAATCTTTCAAAATCTATCTGATAGTTTTAAACTTGTAAATGTATTAATTTCCCATATTAGTCAATGGGAGAGTTCATAATGTCACACATGCGCTCTGGCTTCTGTTTCCCCACTGAGCATGCTGAAGTGGCTCTAGGGCTGCTTGGAACTGTAGTTTACAATGCTGCTGTTCACTTTACATGTGTGTGCTGCCTGCTGAGCTGCTGGGTAATGTATTTCTAATCTATTCTCTGCACATGCTGTTGGCATTCACTTCTTAGTTTCCCAATATTTACAGTTGGGTTATAACTTTTAAAACCAAACTCTTAGCTCCTACTGAGACAACTATGTTCTCTAGAGGGGTTTTTTCTTTCTTTCCCCCCTCCTTTTTTTTAGGGGGGGAGGGGGGAACCACTCCAACCAGAAAACAGTGGGAAGCCAAAGGGGTTTGAAATGAAGCCGCCTTCTTGCTTCCGCCTCCTCTCCCAGAGAAGCTGAATGGGGAGATACCCAACAGCAAGAGCAGTCCTGGTCTTGGAGAGGCAGCCAGATGAGTCGGTCAGGTTTGTTTGTAAACAAAAGGGCCATCTCAGATCTGCAAGTGCATGTTCTGGTTACCTCCCTGGGGGCTTGTGTGGGTGCTTGGGAGCTGGTGTGGGTGGGTTACTTGATGTGGGGAGCTGAGCACCTTGTGTGTGTGTGTGTGTGTGTGTGTGTGTGCGTGTGGGGCAAAGGTCCGTTCGAGTGAAGAGTGCTGTGGAGTTGGCGGGGAGGACACTTGGCATGGGAGGGTGGGCTTCAGTGTTTTCCATGCATATTGGACCATGATTGAATTTGTAAGGGCTTTAACTTCTCTCTTAAACCAAAGGTTTCTTGAGTGTAGAATTGGAACAATATTCTTTTTGGCATTTGGGTATCTTTTTAAAATGAGACTGTGTGCTTGTTTTTTAAATTGTAACATAGATGATTTATGTACTTCCCAGATTTTATTTGGTCAGAGAATGAGTATTGGATTTTTAAAATAAAATCCAACAAACCCCCCCCCAATTATTCTGCTAGCTTCTGTAATTAGATTGAAGAAACTTGTTAGGAAATAGCCATCACTGATGCCAGTGAGGACATCTGTGATGCTGTTGTCTTTTTCTAGAAGTAAAAATGGCCTTGTGTTTGGAAACTGTTAGCACATTGTCACATAGTGGTAACAAATTACAATAGGCTTTTAATGTTTTATTCCCCCCCTCCTTCGTTACTTTCTTTACTAATTGTCTTCAAAGGGACGTGCCCTGTCTGTCTCTGTCTGTCTGTCTTTCGTGTGATGTGGTAAGAATTGCATACCCTCCAACATTTGAAAGAGAGAAATAGGTGCACTTTATTACACTCTTAATTTGCATACGTTTGCATGTATTTATGAAAATTTGTGATAGCTCACTGATTAACTTTGGGGCTGAGCTGGAATGGAAAAAAGAATGTCTGCGTGAGAGGCTCTGTCTGTACACATGTTTTATGTGCAAGATTTATGGTTTGGGCTAAAACTCAAAATATTAAAAAATTAAAATTCTCAAATGGGTAAATTGACTTTGGGTCTAAAGTTTTAGTTTTAAAGTCATTGAGAGGAGCTCAGGTGGAAGTAGTGACAGTTCTTTTTAGCACGCTGAAGACTCCTCTCTCACAAACACACTCCTTTTTCTCTTACCTTTTTTAGTTTTCATGTAGGATCCAGGCACAGCTTCCTCCTGCTGGGAGGTTACCTTTCTTAGTTCTTTGATAGTGGTGCTTCTCTTGAGCTTGTTAAAGTGAGAAGAGGTGCCCTACTCCTTCCCCACAGTGGCCAGGGCAAAGTCAGCCATATCTTTCTCCAGCTCAGTTAATGAGGTGTGAATGACCCCCTTTTTAGCTAAACCTGGTACAAAACTTACACTGCTGAAAAGGGGGGTACAAGATAACACAACCTGTTACTGTAGCAAAGATGTTGTTGGAAGATGTGGTAATGGCAGTGTCATAGAGCGTGTTCAAATGAAACGATAGCCCGCTGGACTCCATGTTGTCATGTCTAACCTAATAAATGGGCAGCCCCTGCATGTAGTTCTTGTGCGTTCTGGTAGCCCAACAAACCTAATACACAGACAGGCGTTCTTCCCCACCATGCTCCACCAACCATAACCTCTCTTTCCACAGCAAACTAAGGGAAGAAAAAGCCCAGCTCTTTTTCTTCCATGCTATTATGACTTTTTGAGAGGACACATGACCAGTAGTGGCCAATAACTGCTCAAGTGTGGTGTGTAGCCAATCCTAGTTAGGCAGCTGCCCAACTGTTTAAACTGTTCAAAACATGGACCACATCTGCTGATCTCGGAGGAGAAGTGCAGGGAGGTAAACTTTTGCTATGCACACAATGCTGAGTTTATGGAGCCACTCGCCCTCTTTCTTGAGCACCTATAATGAACATTGTAGGTGAAAGTAAAAGTTCAAATAAAAAAGTCTTTGCAAGTTGTCACCACTCTATTTCTGGCTCGCAGAGATGTACAGGCAGCAGGGCTGGCACAAGGATTAATTTTTTTCTGGCGCATGAATTGCCTGCTGCTGCCCTGGATCTGAAAAAGAGGACACTGCAAACGGGGAGGGGAGCAGTTCTCTGGGCTGGGGAGGAGCTGGCCACCTTACCTCCCAAGGCACGCTGTGTCCCATGCTTCCTCTCTCCCTGCTCTCCAGGCTGGAAGCAGACCCAGCACCACGGCAGTGCACCCTGGACAACTGGCTACCTGTAGCTCCTAGTTCACCTGGGCTACTTTGCCCCCCCTGCCCTTGAGTGCAAGAGCTTTCCCACCCCCAAAGCATCTTATCACTATGCTATACTGCCATTCTCCATGGCCCCCTCTTTCCTTCCCTGCACCACTACTTTCCACCCCCTACCTCCCTTTTCCACTCCCAACAACCTCCACTCCCACATTGGGTTTTTAAGGTGCCAGCGAGCACCCCTTATTCATTTCCAAACCCCATCTCCCAAAGTATCTTGACCAGCACGCTATGCCATACTGCAATTCTCCATGGCCCCTCTCCCAAATTTCCCCCTTTTTCTGAGAAGAAACATGGAAACTATAGAATATGAAAAATAAAGAACTTTTTTATTTTTATTTTTAAAGTCTTTCTTCTTGCAGCTGAGTCAGTAGGGCTGAGCCAGCCTCTGGCCCCCGTGTCACAGCCATCCAGCCAGCCCGAGAAGAATCTGCTGCAGCAGATGCTGTCCTTGCCCAGAGCCAAACAGGAATGAGTATCCTCACCATCTGCTGTGGTGCCTCTCCCCTGCTCATCCCATTTGTGTGCAGTGCAGCTGAGTTGGCGGTGCCGAGCCAGCCCCTGGGTCCTGCGTCACAGCCACCCAGCCAGCCCGAGAAGAAGCTGCTGAAGTTGGCACCATCCCCAGCCGGAGCCATGCAATAATGAGTTTCCCCACCATTGGCCATGGTGCCTCGGACTCAGACCGTTTGCGTTCAGTGCTGCTGTGTTCCGGAGGGTATCCTTCTGCTGCCCAGCACTGGGACAACATGTTCAAATTTGGCATGCCTTGGACTTTTAAGGTGCCAGTGAGAGTGAGTGTGGAAAGAGGGGCAGGAAGCGGTTGCTGCTCAGAATTCTGTAAGCTTTTCACCCATGACTCTATGATGTTGATGAACCTGGACGTGAGGAGGCTGCACACAACCTAATTGATGGGATGTGGTCACGTGGGCATGCATTAGCCTGGATTTCCACACATGGTGGGCCTTGAATGGCCCTGTACTATGCTGTGAGTGGAAGGTGGGTAGTGGCCATTGGGCGCGTGGGAGTTAAGCTCTGACAGACACCTAATAAATGGGTGGCGAAAACCTACTAAGCACCCACCTGATGTGGGCTGTTACCTCATTTGTTTTTATACATTGTGAAAACAATGGGAGGCCCTTAAGGGAGGTCAGTGGCAGTTAAGAAGGAGGGACAGATACTTGGTGTCTGTCTCCCTCCCTCTTGGCCCCCCCAGGTCAGGTGAGGTGGAGTGTGAGGTTACGAGGGCCGAGGGCCTGCAACTGGTGCTGTTGAATGCGAGGACAGTAGTAAATAAGTCAACTATAATCCAGGAGTCTAATCCTGGAATGGGCTGCTGACCGTGCTTGTATCATAGAGACTTAGCTGGACAATGAGTTGGGGCCAGTTTTGGATGACTTTGTTCCAGCTGGGTACTCTGTGCAGCACAAGCCAAGATCAGAGGGACAGGGGTGGGGTAGGTGGGCGGTGTACCCATTGTTTTTAGGGATGAGTTGCCGGTTAAGAGGTATTCAGTGCAAATTGAGTCCGGTGCAGAGGGCATCCACCTTGTGTTTTATTAGGGGTCCTGCTGATATACCGTGCAACCCACTGTAGAGCAGCATCCCTGACTGCTCTAGCTGACCTGGTGACAGAGGTGGTGGTGAGGTCCCCAGGCTTATACTCTTGGGGGAGTTCAACATTCACATCGAGGCTAGGCTTTGTGGGGCGGAGCAGGAGTTCATGGCACCCATGGGCCTGTCCCAGGTTGTGATGGGCCCGACACATAAAAGGGGCATACTCTGGACCTGGTATTTTGCATCAATCTTGAGCCGGGGGGGTCCTATGATTGGAGGTGTTACGGTGTCACCTTTGTCATGGTCATACCATTGCTTTTTGATGGCCCTCATTCCAGTGCACTTGTGCCCCCGGCGGGGTGTCAGGGCTATTAGGTTGGTCTGCCCCCGGAGACTTATGGAACTAGCAGTGTTCTGGAATGCTCTGGGGGAGTTACCCTCAGATCTAGATGGCCTCTCGATCGACGTCCTCATTACTATATGAAATGATCTCTTGGCGGAGGTTATTGATCAAATCGCTCCCAGGCATCTGCTTCCTGCACTTCGGTGTTGTAGTTCCCCATGATTTGCGAAGGACTGGGGATGACAGAAATGTGAGGGGAGGCGGTTAGAGCATCGTTGGCGCCATACCCATGCTGAAGACCGATTGCGGCATAAACTATTTTTGAAGAATTATGCCATGGCTGTGTGGGCAGCAAAGAAAAGGTTTTTTGCTGCCATCATAGCATATGTTAAATTGCATCCAGTGGAGCTTTTCTGAGTGGTGAGGGGTCTGGTCAGTCTGGCTTGTCTCCACCTGGAACTAGTCATCCAGTGTGACATGTTTATGGTGTATTTTGCAGATAAAATTGCTTGCATTCACCATGACTTGGTCTCCGCCTTTTCTGAAGCAGTGGCAAGGTTAGAGAATGTGAATACCCTGTCTTGTCGTGTTTTGTGGGATCAGTTTCAATTTATGTTGCCTGCAGTTATGGATGATGTGTTTGGGTCTGTCAAAGCCACTACGTGTGAACTAGATTCTTGCCCATCCTGACTAGTGTATGCCAACCAGGAGACATTGGGCCTGTTTCTGGCTGGAGTGATCAATGTCTCCCTGTGGGGGGTGGCCAAAGTGCTGAATTGCCTAAAGGAGGCTGTGGTCCAGCCCCTGCTCAAGAAGTCATCGCTTGACATTGATTCTCCAGCCAGTTATCGTCCTGTCTGTTTCCTTTTTAAAGGAAGGTTGTTGAACAGGTGGCAGCTCCAGGCGCATCTGGATCACATCGGTTTCTCGGATCCTTCACAGTCTGACTTTTGTCTGGGTTATGGCACAGAGACAGCATTTGTGGCCTTGGTTGATGACCTGCGGGTGGAGTTAGATGGAAAGTTTGACCCAGCTGATTCTACTGGACATGTCTCTGGCTTTTGACACAGTTGATCATGAGGTGTTGGTGATTCGCCTGAGAGACCTAGATGGGGTGGACGGGACTGTTCTTCAGTGGTTCTGTTCCTAGTTGGAAGATCTCAGCAGGTGGTACTGGGGGATTCTTCTTTATTCCTGAGGAGCCTTCCCTGTGGGGGTCCCGCAGGGTGCTGTTCTGTCCCACCTCCTGTTCAATGTGTATATATTGCTGGGCAAGGTCATGTGAAAGTTTGGGGTTTGGTGTCCTCAGTATGCTGATGACACCCAGCTTTATCTCTCTTTTTCATCCAACCCAGACCCGGCAGTCTTGGTGCTTTCCTGATGTCTGGCAGCTGTGGGGCACTGAATGAGGCCGAGTCGACTGAAGTTGAATCCTGAGAAGATGGAGGTGATGCTCGTTGGCAGGGTCAGTGATCTGGGCGAGGGTTTGGAGCCCTGGAGTGCTCCTGGACACCCCCCGCCCCCCAGTTACACCTGGATGTCCCGGTGGCGGCTGTGGCTCGGAGCTTCTTTTGCCAATTACATCTGGTAAGATGGCTCCGGCATTTCGGATCAGAACCGTGCCACCATCACCCATGCATTTGTTACCTCAAGACTGGACTACTGCAATGCAGCTGTATGCGGGGCCGCCCATGGTGATGGTTCAGAGACTGCAGCTTGTGAAGTATGCGGCGGCCCATCGGCTTACGGGGATGGGCCATCATGAGCACAGTACTCCAGTTCTTTGTGTGCTGCAGTGGCTGCCTATGGTTTTCCGGCCCTGATTTCAAGGTGCTGGTGTTGACTTATAAAGACTAAACAGTCTAGGTCCTACCTACCTGTGGGATTGCCTTACTCTCCCATACCCTGGGGTGTCCCCTGTGGTCCTCTGGGGGTGCCCTCCCGGAAGTCCCACGCTTTCATCGGGTGGCCTGGCCACAGTGCAGAGGGCATTCTCAGTGGCCGCTCTACTGGTGTGGACAGTGGAACTGCCTTGCGGCAAAGGTTCACCTCTGCTTGGATTGTTTCACCTTCTGGCGGCAGTGTAAGATGTGGTAGTTCCGCCAGGTGTTTGGCGGAGGGGATGAGTAGGATGTGGAGGGTGGCTGATATGGGGGTGGAGTAAAATGGATTTTTAGAAATGGTGGTTGTTTTTATATTTTGGATATGTAAGCCGCCCCGAGCTGCCTAAGGGAGGAGGGGCGGAGTATTAAATGTGGAAAAATAAATAAATAAAGAAAATCTTAGGTTAGGTAACAGCTACCATTGCAATGGTTATCTAATTTTAAGTGGACCAATAGTTGAGCTGGTGTAAATCGGGACCTCTTCCTTGATCTCAGTGGAGCTTGGCTGATCTACACCAACGGAACACCGGTCTTTCTTTCCTTTTGAAGATATTTAACAAGCTTTAGTTGCCCAGTATTTATAAATAAACTTTGGGTAAACCTTTACCGGGAATAAGGAAAATGTGCTTAATGAACTTGATTTTAAAGTTTACCCCTGTTCCGTAAAGAAAAGGGATATTTCCTGTTCCGTAAAGAAAAGGGATATTTCACTTAGGGACCAGACTAACGAAAATGGTCTGCTGTATTTATTGAGCAGTCTATTTCTTTCTAATAATACTGCACATGCTTTACTTTTATTGATTGAGTTGCATATCCATTTGAAGAGAATAAAATCCCAAGGGAGCTTAAAGAATTTTCTGTGAACTAGCTCTCCGCTGTGATTACAGATTAGAACAGAAATTAATCAACAAGTAGTAAGTCTTTGTCTGTAGGTTTCAGTTTTCCTTATTTGAAAATATGTCAATATATAGACCATGGATTGAAAAAAAATAAGCACTAGTCTAGTCCTGTTTACATTTTAGTGCTGCAATTATTTTCCATTTCTCTTCTGCTGACAAAGAATATAATTGGTAATGCTTCCTCTGCTACAGCAGACAGAAAAGGAAATAATGCTACTTACTGCTCAGTACACTTTGCACTGCTGGGTATGAACTTAGCCCTGGGGAAAAGATTGTTCTGGGAAATGCTTCCTAGTAAATCTACATGTTTCCTTCTGCATTTACTGCAGTCAGCAGCATTCTCAGTTTCACAATGTGCATAGCCTTTGTTTTCTTGATGATGAAAGCAGGATTTTACTACCTTTACTCAATTTACAACCAGTGAGATGCCCTCCAGGTAAGACATTTCAGTGTTTGTAAGGGTGATATTCCCTTGGCCTTAAGAACAAAAGTAGCCCCAGACTCGTATCCTGAACTTCAAGCCATCTACCACCGCAGTGACCGTTATTTTAAGCTATAGCTTCTGAAAGCTGTGTATGCTTGTCATCTTAGCAGAAATATTTTTATAGTTTGGAACATCCCCCCCCCCAGTGTACATTGATGTGGTCTAAGAGGTTTTCTTACTTCTATAAAACTAGTGGGGGGGTCTGGTCGTAGAAAAAATTATTGATAAAAATTTCTGGTCCCATTTTCCTACTAGTGAAAGATGAAACAATATTCCAAATAGTGGAAATAAACAGTATTTTGTAGCCTAGTAGATAAGTTATTGGACTTAGACCTGTATGATCAGAGTCCAAATCTCATTTTAGCCGTGAGTTCACTGGGTGGCCTTGGACAAGTCTCTGGGTGCTTTTAGATGGACCTGAGCCTTTTAGGATAGGGCAAGATAAATATTTATTTTGCCCTATCCCCAAGTCTTAGGTCTGCCTAAAAGCACCCAGTGACTTGCCCAAGGTCACCCAGTGAACTCATGGCTAAAATGAAATTTGGACTCTGATCACACAGGTCCAAGTCCAATACCTTATCTACTAGGCTACAAAATATTTATTTCTGCTATCTGGAATATTGTTCCATCTCTCACTGCTTGGAAAACGGGACCAGAATTTCACCAAGAGATTTCTCTACTTCTGACCCCATCTGGTTTTATAGAAGTAAGGGAACCTCCTAGACCAAATAATGGTACACCAGTTTATAGTTCCAAACTATAAAAATAGGTCTGCTATGAAGACAAGCATGCTCAACTTTCAGAAGCTCTATTTATTTATGGCTTATAAATATATAATACATTTTATCCTCAGGGCAGGATAAAATACGTTTTAAAATACGCAAATAAAAAAGCACCATTAAAATCCCCTATTCAGAATCTTCCCCAAATCCTATCCCTACCTACCAAATGCTAAATGGATAAATAAAAGTGTATTACACTGCCTCTGGAAGATGAGCAGGATTGGGCTGAAGGACCCAGGGGAAGGGAGTTTCACAATTGTAGGCACCCACCAAGAATGCCTCTCTGTGTGCCTTTGCTGCAGGGCTGGCATGGTATTTACTGGGGTGTGTTTGTTTTTTTTGTTTTTTAAAAAAATTATCCTGGGAATCTAATTCACAACCGGCCACTTGCACGATTCCAAGCTTACCCTCTGCATCAGTGAGTGACACTAACTGAAGCTGATTCAAGTAAACAGCACGTCTCTTGCCCCAAACTCTGACTCTGCACCCAAACTTGGAGTTCCCAGGTGGTGCCCCATACAAGTGACTTTGTCTTCAAAGTAGGTGGGGAACTTGTCACAGTGGGCAATAGATAAGTTTAATTGTATTATCTCTATCACCATAATGGGTGATTTCAGAAGTGACGTGTTCCAATTCACCACAGTGAATCCCACCCCGGTGTGAACGGATTCACCGCGGACTGTGGTGACACGTGCGGCCCCAACAGAAGTGACAGGATTGTGACCACCGCCCAGGGGCAGTCAGAGAGAACATGGGCCGGGGGAACACAACATACATGCAGTGGAGACGTGGACTGCGGTTCGAGCCCCGGAATGCACCACGGCTGGGGTCAATTCCTTCCACCACAGCTGTGGGTTTCCGTTCAGAAGTTACTTTTCATTCACCCCTGCCGTGGTGACCATTCACCACACTTGTGGACCTCCTCCCACCCCGACCTCACGAAGCATGGTTAACTTCACCCTGGGCCGCATTTGACTGTGGTGTGCCTCAGTGTTTAGTGAATTACCCCCAACGTGCCCTGTGAGGTGCCAGTGGACTATTATCCCCATCTTAGAGCTCTGAAACTGAGGCACAGATAAATGAAGACATTTGCCTAGTGTGTCACAGGGATTCTGTGAAGAGCCTAGACCTCGATTTCCTGCTCTTATTTATTTATTTATTTCTAGATTTATACCCCGCCCCTCCTGAGAACAGCTCGGGGCGGCTTCCAACAAAAACATATAAAATACATATAAAACCATTAAAAACACATCAAAAATACATACAGTATTAAAACAGGGCCCGGGAAACATTTAAAACAATAAAATAGGGTAGGGGAGATAAAACCCCATTAAACCACCCTCCCCAAAGGCCTGGGCAAACAGCCAGGTTTTGCATCTTCACCGGAATATCAAAAGACTTGGGGCCAGGCGAGCTTCCTCCGGAAGGGAGTTCCAAAGGTGCGGTGCGGCCACCGAGAATGCCCTCTCCATTGTGGCCCCCCGCTTAACACGGGGGACCTCTAAGAAGGCACCCCCGGCTGACTGAAGGAGCCGCTCTGGGGTGCGGAGGGTGAGGCGGTCCCTGAGGTACAGGTGGCCCAGACCATGAAGGGCCTTGTAGATCAAAGTCAAAACCTTGAACCTGGCTTGGCACGCTATCGGCAACCAGTGCAGAATCCGGAGCACAGGTGTTATGTGCTCCCAACAATCCATCTCCGAAAAGAGGCGGGCCGCCGCATTCTGCACTAGCTGCAGCCTCCGAACCAGGCACAAGGGAAGCCCCACATAGAGTGCATTGCAGTAGTCCAGCCTCGAGGTGACGAAGGCATGGATGAGGGAGGCCAGGTCCGGACCGGAGACGAATGGATGCAGCCTCCGTACCAGATGCAGCTGGTGAAAAGCAGCCTTTGCGACTGCCTCCACCTGCTGCTCCAGGCGGAGATCAGCCTCCAATATCACCCCCAGACTCCGGACATGCTGAGCTAGAGGAGGACGAACCCCCCCAATCAGGGGGGCCACTACCTCCCTCGCTCTCCCCACCAACATCACCTCCGTCTTATCGGGGTTGAGCTTCAGTCTGCTCTGCCACATCCATTCAGCCATGGCCTCCAAACACTGGGATAGCACCGAGACAGCAGGGTCAGGGTCCGTTGAAAAGGAGAGGTACAGTTGAGTATCGTCAGCATATTGGTGACAACGCACCCCGAACCTTCTCATGACCTCCCCCAAGGGCTGCATATATACATTAAACAATAACAGAGACAGAATAGAACCCTGCGGAACGCCGCATGGTAAAAGGCGGGGGCAAGAAGTCTCATTCCCCAGCACCACCCGCTGGCTTCTCCCCGAGAGGAATAAACGGAACCATTCAAGAATGGTCCCATTCAGACCCCCCCAGGTCTCACAGCTGTCTCAGCAGCCCATGGTCTAGGGTGTCAAAAGCGGCTGAGTGATCTAGCAGGATGAGAAATGTTGAACATCCTGCATCCATCTCCTGGCGGAGATCGTCGACCAAGGCCACCAACGCCATCTCTGTGCCATAACCGGCGCGGAACCCAGATTGAAACGGGTCCAGGAAACCAATGCCATCTAGATGCGCCTGGAGCTGGATTGCCACCGCCTGCTCAATAACCTTCCCTAAAAAGGGAATGTTAGAGACAGGTCGGTAACTGGCGAGAGCATCCACGTCCAATGATGTTTTTTTTTCAGCAGGGGGCACACCACAGCCTCCTTGAGTGACAAGGTGACAACCTCCTCTGCTGCAAGGACGCGCACACTACCCCCCCCAGCACCGTCCCCAACGTCTCCCTGGAGGCTTTCACCAGCCAGGACGGGCATGGATCAAGTTCACAACAGGTGGCCCTCACAGACCCCAAGACATCCACCGCATCGGCCGGCGTCACTTTCTGAAACTCCCCCCACAAAGCTGGACCAGACGGGGCCTCCAGCACCTCGCGCTCTCTACCTACTGCCGCACATCCAGCGTCAGTCGCTCCGAATCCGAGCGATCGTGTCTGCGAAGTAGGTGGAAAACTCCTCACAGCAGGCTTGGGACAAGTCCCCGTCCAGGCGGAGGGAGGCTGGATTGACCAGCCCCCGCACCACCTGAAACCGCTCCGCCGGGCATGACTTTGCAGACGCTATGAGGACAGCAAGGAACTCCTTCCTTGCTGTCCTCAAAGCCTCAACATAGGACTGTAAATGGGCCCTATGGAGAAGTTGGTTGGAGTCAGATCGAGTCTGATGCCAGTGTCGCTCCAGCCTTCTGCCTACTCGCTTCATACACCGCAGCCCCTCAGTAAAGCAAGGGGCCCTGCGGTGATGAGACTGAGGCAGAGGATGTCTTGGAGCCACTCTGTCAATGGCTTCCTCCAGCAAGGTATTCCAATACTGGACCAGCTCATCGACAGAGTGACCGTCCAGGTCCAAGGTTAGCTCCCTCAGGACTTCCTGGAACTGCTGGGGTTCCATCAGCCTCTGAGGGCGGACCATCCTAACTGGTCCCTTCCCCTTCTGGAGGGGGTGCGCTGAGAGACTGGTCTGAAGGAGATAATGGTTCGTCCATGACAAGGACACAGCTCTTGGGTCCCATGCTAGTGCTCTAGCTACTGGAGTCACTGGTGCATGACCAAAGTTAGTGTTTGTAATTTCCCCTACGATGCTCCAAGCAATCTCTACACAGTTCTCCTTTTGAAATGAAACATTTTGTGGTTGAACACCTCAAATGGCAACCATTATTATTTTCCATGTCCTTTAATGACCTCTTCCCCAACCTCCAGAAAGATAATTCTCCATTTGGTAGAGTTAATAATGGTAAATTTACTGAGCATAATTAGCCCTTGCTTTCAGGATCATGTTTAAATGTCACACAAATTCAAATTTGTTGGAATTAGCTTTGGAGAGTGATAAGATGAAGTATCTGAACTAAGCAGAAGTTAATAAAGTGTTTGCAGGGTATTTGAAGCTTTTTGTGTTTCTTTTTCTTTCTTTTTTTTAATGAAATCTTTAAATACTGAAACATCCTGATGTGTAGGTGCCCAAACAGTTTTCTAATTAGTTGGGGCCTCAAAGTGTGTAACCTCTGCTTAGTAGGAAATACTACAAATAGCATAGAGTTCTGTTGCTAAAAACTTCAGCTGAGATGTGTTAATCGATGGTCATTTATTCTGTATTCAACCCAGAGGTTCATCCCTGATGGAATTTAGCAGATGGTATGAGGGTAGCAAAGAATTCCCTCTTTGCTGACTGCTGCCCGCATAGTCCCACCTTGTCCGATTTTGTGCAATCCGTTTCAGTCGGTGACATCCACTGATGTGGTGGGGGTGCTTGGGGCTGTTGGAGCCACTTCTTGTGAACTAGATCAGTGCCTGTCCTGGCTGATTAAGATCTGCCGGGAGACAATGGGGCTGTTGCTGGCTGGGGTGGTCAACGCGTCCCTGCGGGAGGGCAGAGTGCCAGGGTGGTACGGCCTCTGCTCAAGAAACCATCGCTTGACGCTGACTCCCCTGCCAGCTATCGGCCTGTCTCTAACCTTCCCTTTTTAGGGAAGGTTATTGAACAGGTAGTTACTTGGCAGCTCCAAGGGCATCTCGACCGCACTGGTTATCTGCATCCCTTGCAGTCTGGCTTTCATCCGGGGCATGGCACTGGGACAGCATTGGTGACTTTGATCAATGATCTGCGCCGTGAAAAGGACAAGGGTCGGTCGACCCTTTTGGTCCTATTAGATCTGTCAGCTGCATTTGATACCATTGACCACGAGATGTTGGTGACGCGCCTGCGGGACAGTGCGTAGGTGAGTGAGATCGTTCTCGAATGGTTCTGCTCATTCCTGACCGGGAGAGCTCAGCGAGTGGTACTCGGTGATCATTTTTCATCTCACTGAGTCCTCTTCTGTGGGGTCCCACAGGGTTCTGTCTTGTCCCCTCTCCTGTTCAACGTGTTCATGCAGCCGCTCGGCCAGGTGATCAGGAGGTATGGGGTGAGGCGTCATCAGGATGTGGTTGACACCCAACTGTACCTCTCATTTTCAACTGACCCAGGCCCGGCTATCTCGGTGCTTACTCGGTGTCTGGCAGCTGTCGGGGACTGGATGAGGGTTAATCGACTGTGACTGAATCATGACCAGACGAAGGTGATGTTAGTGGGTAAGTCGATGGAGATGGTGACCCCCTTGGTTGAGGGGGTGTGCCCTCCACTGACTTCCCATGTGTGGAACCAGGGCGTGCTCCTTGATGCGCAGCTCCACCTGGATCTCCAGGTGGAGGCTGTGGCAAGGAGTGCCTTCCACTAGTTACATCTGGTGTGGCGGCTTCGGCCGCTGGTTTCAGTTACGGATCTGGCCACGATCATCCAC
>QEPC01008309.1:1704749-1750601 GCA_003113815.1 Sphenodon punctatus | reverse complement strand
GAGGCAGAGGATGTCTTGGAGCCACTCTGTCAATGGCTTCCTCCAGCAAGGTATTCCAATACTGGACCAGCTCATCGACAGAGTGACCGTCCAGGTCCAAGGTTAGCTCCCTCAGGACTTCCTGGAACTGCTGGGGTTCCATCAGCCTCTGAGGGCGGACCATCCTAACTGGTCCCTTCCCCTTCTGGAGGGGGTGCGCTGAGAGACTGGTCTGAAGGAGATAATGGTTCGTCCATGACAAGGACACAGCTCTTGGGTCCCATGCTAGTGCTCTAGCTACTGGAGTCACTGGTGCATGACCAAAGTTAGTGTTTGTAATTTCCCCTACGATGCTCCAAGCAATCTCTACACAGTTCTCCTTTTGAAATGAAACATTTTGTGGTTGAACACCTCAAATGGCAACCATTATTATTTTCCATGTCCTTTAATGACCTCTTCCCCAACCTCCAGAAAGATAATTCTCCATTTGGTAGAGTTAATAATGGTAAATTTACTGAGCATAATTAGCCCTTGCTTTCAGGATCATGTTTAAATGTCACACAAATTCAAATTTGTTGGAATTAGCTTTGGAGAGTGATAAGATGAAGTATCTGAACTAAGCAGAAGTTAATAAAGTGTTTGCAGGGTATTTGAAGCTTTTTGTGTTTCTTTTTCTTTCTTTTTTTTAATGAAATCTTTAAATACTGAAACATCCTGATGTGTAGGTGCCCAAACAGTTTTCTAATTAGTTGGGGCCTCAAAGTGTGTAACCTCTGCTTAGTAGGAAATACTACAAATAGCATAGAGTTCTGTTGCTAAAAACTTCAGCTGAGATGTGTTAATCGATGGTCATTTATTCTGTATTCAACCCAGAGGTTCATCCCTGATGGAATTTAGCAGATGGTATGAGGGTAGCAAAGAATTCCCTCTTTGCTGACTGCTGCCCGCATAGTCCCACCTTGTCCGATTTTGTGCAATCCGTTTCAGTCGGTGACATCCACTGATGTGGTGGGGGTGCTTGGGGCTGTTGGAGCCACTTCTTGTGAACTAGATCAGTGCCTGTCCTGGCTGATTAAGATCTGCCGGGAGACAATGGGGCTGTTGCTGGCTGGGGTGGTCAACGCGTCCCTGCGGGAGGGCAGAGTGCCAGGGTGGTACGGCCTCTGCTCAAGAAACCATCGCTTGACGCTGACTCCCCTGCCAGCTATCGGCCTGTCTCTAACCTTCCCTTTTTAGGGAAGGTTATTGAACAGGTAGTTACTTGGCAGCTCCAAGGGCATCTCGACCGCACTGGTTATCTGCATCCCTTGCAGTCTGGCTTTCATCCGGGGCATGGCACTGGGACAGCATTGGTGACTTTGATCAATGATCTGCGCCGTGAAAAGGACAAGGGTCGGTCGACCCTTTTGGTCCTATTAGATCTGTCAGCTGCATTTGATACCATTGACCACGAGATGTTGGTGACGCGCCTGCGGGACAGTGCGTAGGTGAGTGAGATCGTTCTCGAATGGTTCTGCTCATTCCTGACCGGGAGAGCTCAGCGAGTGGTACTCGGTGATCATTTTTCATCTCACTGAGTCCTCTTCTGTGGGGTCCCACAGGGTTCTGTCTTGTCCCCTCTCCTGTTCAACGTGTTCATGCAGCCGCTCGGCCAGGTGATCAGGAGGTATGGGGTGAGGCGTCATCAGGATGTGGTTGACACCCAACTGTACCTCTCATTTTCAACTGACCCAGGCCCGGCTATCTCGGTGCTTACTCGGTGTCTGGCAGCTGTCGGGGACTGGATGAGGGTTAATCGACTGTGACTGAATCATGACCAGACGAAGGTGATGTTAGTGGGTAAGTCGATGGAGATGGTGACCCCCTTGGTTGAGGGGGTGTGCCCTCCACTGACTTCCCATGTGTGGAACCAGGGCGTGCTCCTTGATGCGCAGCTCCACCTGGATCTCCAGGTGGAGGCTGTGGCAAGGAGTGCCTTCCACTAGTTACATCTGGTGTGGCGGCTTCGGCCGCTGGTTTCAGTTACGGATCTGGCCACGATCATCCACGCTTTTATCACCTTTCGGCTAGACTACTGTAACGCGCTCTACGTGGGGCTACCTATGGTGACGGTTTGGAAGCTGCAGCTGGGGGGCACGCAGGACAGGGTGTTCTCGGTGACCGCACCACGTCTGTGGAACTCCCTCTCGGTAGGGGCCCGTCTGGCCCCAGACCTCCCAGGTTTCCATAGGAGTTGTAAGACCTGGCTGTTCCACCAGACGTTTGGCGAGGAAGAAGGGTTGTGTGTGTGTGTGTGTGTGTGTGTGTTGGGTTTTGTTCTCCCCATTTTATTGTTGTATATGTTGTTTAATGCTTTGATATATTTTATTGTATTTTTATTGATTGATTTGCTAGCCTCTCCGGGCTGCCTGGCAGGAGGGGCGGGATATACATTTTAAAAATAAATAATTATTATTATTACACCAGCTGTGTACCTGACACTGTACAATCAGTCATCATAGACAGGTCCCTACCCAAAGGGGCTTACATTCTAAGGGAGACGAGGGCGAGGTGAACCATTAGGAAAGACAAGGATACGTTCATGAAGTTACAAACTTGCAGGTGCACGTGCTTAACTTAGTTACAGGGAAGAGATTCTGAGTCAGTGAGGGAGGGAAGAGGATGCAATTTCAGTCATGCTGAGCTAGGGAAAGCCTAATGGAAGAGGTAGGTTTTCAGGAGGGGATTGAAAGTTGGGAGGGAGGGATCAGACTAATATATCCAGGGAGGAAGTTCTAAGCATGGGGGGCATCAAAAGAGAAAGAACAAAGACATTTAGAGGAGTCTGGGGAGTTGCAAGTAGGCGAGGGTGGTGACAGAGAAGGAGGAGCAAAATTCCCAGGCAGGAACGTGGTGGGATGCAAGACAGGAGACATTCTAAAGAAAATATGAGTTTCTGTAACAGACAAACACAAAAAGCCCTTCTGTCTTCAAAAATGACAGGATGTCCAAAATTTGTGAACCTTGGAAATATCTTCATTTTAGAAAACTTACAGAGTTACAATTATTGGTCTTCATAAATTGTATGGCACATAAATTTTCTGAAATTAGTCTGACTGACTACAATGTACATTCTGATGTAATCAGCATGATTAAATTATAATCAAGCTTCAACGACATTTCACTGTGTCAACAATTAGCAGATTAGTAAAGATTTAAAGGTTGTTATTAAGCCACAGAATTGGGAGCCAGGCAGTTAGGGTTCTATTCTCCTATTGTGCAAGGCTTTCTGTGTGAACTTAAACAAGTTTTCAGAGGTGACCTAAAATTCTGAGGTTCTCAATTTTTGGCTATCCAGAGTCGTACAGTTAAGGACCCATATCCTTTTTGGGCTGTTGAACATCTGGAACTTCCAGTCATATCATTTAGGCAATTAGTAAACAACATTTTATTTAAAAATAAGGTAATATAAATCAATGTAAACTACTTATTTTTCATGGTTATAAAGGAAAGAAATAGGAGAAGACAGAGGCAGTAAATGTGTATGCTCACTTGGCAGCCACAGGTCTGCAGTAGTTAACCACACCTGTTGCACAATGCACATGCCTTTCTGGTGTCTGGGTGAGGGGGGATGGAAGCAGATGGATCTGCAGATGCATTGCTGTGTGTCCACCACTGAACCTCCAATCAATTTCTTTACAAAGAAAGGAGATTTTTAAATGGAATTAAAATAAATTCTGATACGACTACTAAATCAACTTAAGCACTTTTGAAAAATCAAATCTGCAGACCCTTACTAAGGAACTCCAATAGAGCTGCACCACTTCTACTGTCTTCAAAGTCTTTTGTCTCTGTGAAACTGAAGGGTAGTACAGTACTTATTCTTTGCTTCTAGAAGCTTGCTGCAATGAGATTTTTGATTAATAGCCGCCAGCTTAATTCTGTGTTACTAAAATAGTGTAAATTCGCCATTCCAATAAAGTCAGTAGACTTAGATTGGTATAAAACTGATGTGATGAGGAGAATTAGGATTTCTTTCTTTGGGCCTTTTTAGACAAGTGGGGTTTAAATCCGCGACTCTTGGACACCTCTACAAGGGGGCTTTAGATGCTCCTCCATGAACCAGGAGTCGTCCGGGTGCCATAAGAAATGGCGGCACCGGGTGATTTCCGGGTGTTTTGAGATGCGGTGTAGTACAAACCTTGATTACTACGGTGCCTCTCAAAACACCTGGGACTTACCCGGCGCTGCTGTTTTGAATGGCACCCGGGCAACTTCTGGTTCACGGAGGAGCATCTAAACCCTCCCCCCCCCCCCCCCCGTGGAGGTGTCCAAGAGTCGTGGGTTTAAACTGTGATTTAAATCCCGCTTGTCTAAAAAGGCCCTTTGAGACAAGTTCTGTCCTGAACAAATGTGATTTACAGAAGTGTTACAGTAAGGCACAGCTGTACTTGTGCTGGAATTCACTACAGCCTTGAATTATACAGAGAAAAGAAGATGGTGAAAGAAAGGAATAAATTGGAAAGATAGAATAGTGCTGCAAGTCGTGTCTTATTCTAATATGGCCACTGACAAAAAATTATACAAAAATGATATTTTTAAAAATCAAGAATGCCAACTGGCTTTGTGTATTGATTTTTTTTTAAATTAAAGAGCTAGTTATTTTTCTTTTTCAGTTGTGTATTTCTTACTGTTGCATATTTGTTCTTTTTTCTTCTCTTTTCTTTTTAAAAAAATATTAATTACAATAAGAATAGTTTCCTGTCGTCGCAAAAGTAATCTTTAGATTACTTAGATTAAAACAGTCAGTGGCTTACTTTGAACTACTTCAAACAACTGTAGCATTTCTAGATCTTCTGTAACATGTACTGTGACATCAGCACTATCACTGTTAATTTAACTGGACTTCTTAGCTGTGAGGGAAATTTGTTGCTTCTGTAACTGATCTTTTGAGCGCTCTGTCATGTAATCTAGCTGATTTTGCCTCTGATAGTTACGATGTCAGCATTCCACTGGGTTGATCAAAATACAAGGATATTGTCAGCAAAAAAATCTTACAGGGGCAAAACGTTTTGTTTCCATGCCTCTGTTTACAGAGAAGCATATTCTGAACCTTCCTACTTTTTCAAGTTTACATATTAATATTTTTCTCTTCTTTTTTCTTTGGTGTTCTTTACAAATTTCATCTGTCTCACTATAGGAGTTGGAATTATCCAACAATCGCAAAGCCAGAGACCACTACAGGCTTGATCCCACGTCAATCTCTTTATTCAATATAAAGTAATCAGATATATTGCTAGCAACATCTTACTTTACTACATTTCCACTTTCTGTTGAGCACCTAAATGTCGTCATGCATGTATATAAGAAAATTTACAATGGATATATGAAAGGCTTCTTGGAAAGTACATACAAGAGGAAAACACGTAGTTATGTGCATCCAGCACTCATATTAATGAGGCCTAGTTCTCTAAAGGTGAGACAAATGTCTGTGGAGTCAGTGTGATTTTATAGAAAAAATACACCCCTTTGGAGCAACTACTGTTATGAAACGTTGCCTTTGAGCATTCTGTTCCTATAGTTTGGTTGATCTGGCAGGCTAATTTCAAAAGTTACTAAGAAGTAAACACACACACAAGATTACATGTTAAGCCTTATTCCATAAGAAAAGAAAGCTAAAAAATCCTAATTGGCTCTGAGGAATTACTTTGCATGTTTTGCTTGATGCCAAATGACAAGTCCTGGAGAACATCAATCTTGAAATACCTGTTAGGAATCTTGGGGAAACTTTATTTATTTATTTATTTATTTATACAATAAAGTAGTCTAGTAAAGAAGTTTATAAATTCTTAGGCCTTTTTTACACGCCCCTGCAGAGTTTGGGTGTGTGTGTGTGTGTCTGTGGGTACGCCAGTGCATGCGTGGTGGGTGGGCTGGGCGTGCATATGGGCACGTAGTCATCCCCATGCACGGAGCAACCGCTGTTTTCCCCAGTTGCTCTGTGCACCCCCACTCACTGCCCGTGCCACGTCCTTCACGTGGGCCTCTCCCACTCATGAACATGCAGATTTCCGTGTGTTCATGAGTGGGAGAGCCTCATGTAAAAAGGGTCTTAGTGTAGAAGGAAGCTGTACATTCCCACCACTAAGCTCTGACAATTAAATTGTATCTCCACACTATTTTGTGAAAGGAAATGTAATTTATTGTACTGGCTAAAAGCCTTGACAAACATAAATAAACATTACATGATATACAACATTACCCAGTAAATCATAAATAGTTACACATTCCAAATCTCAAAACTATCAGTTCCCGCCTCTGCCTGATGCCTCAATTTAATTGCCGTGACAGCAAAAGATGCCACAATCTTAATTATATGGTCTCTTCTATCAGCGAACAAAAGCAACAATTGGAGACTGGGGGCGGCGAGGGTTCAAATTTACCACTTGGAAAAGTCATTGCAGTGACTGGGAATATAAGGGACAAAAAAAGTCCCCTATCAAGTCCTCTATCTGTCCATTGCCACATATGCATTTATGGTCTGAATAATTGATACCTCTATATCTACCCTTGGTAACCTCTGTAAGCATGGACTGCAGTCTTAAAGCCATAAAGGCTTTCCTAAACACCACATTTGATAAAACAGAGCCTCCTTTGGTGGGAGGGATGATTGAAAACTTGGTGAAAAACCCAGGCTTCTCACCTTATAGACTATCCCACACCACCAGGGGTCCTTATCCTGCCAGGTGTCAGAAAGTTTCTTAGTCAGACATCATCTTGGTAGAGATTGAACAGAGGAATAAAGTATTTTAACACAATAATTGAGTAACAGGCCTAAGATCTTAGAGGCCAGTGATTTCATATCCAATCTTGATATAGCAGGGGAGATTACCAAAGGGACCCCTAGAAGGCTGCTCATTTGTTCTGTAGTGGCTCCAAAAAGACAGGTGCCGAGGTAGCATATCCCCATACTTGAGCCCCATAGCAGATTTGTGACACTATTTTAGTCTCCTAAATCTTTATAGTTGATTTCACAAGACTCCACCCCCCACCCCCTTATAGACCTATACAATTTGTACAGTGATGTAATAGCAAGGGCGGCAGACTGCTTTACAGAACTAAAATGATGGGACCATGAACCATTAAAAGCAAAAAACCACACCTAGGTACTTAAAGAAACTATTTTCTGTCTACTTCATATTTCTGGGAATAGGAAATAAATATACTGAAATCAATGGAGGTACAATGGCACAAGCGAAATAAGAATTACTCCACAAGTGTAAGAGGCCTCATTTGGTTCTACTAATTTGATAAGGAGCTTTTGACAACATGATACAGCACACTCCTCAAGCTGGTGTTTGCTCATTTGGCGTGGTACACTTTCTCCTCAAGCTGGTGTTTGCTCATTTGGCGTGGTACACTTTGGTAGTAACTCTACTATCAGATGATATAGGGTACCAGCAGAATTGTCCTCGGGTAGCGTGAGGTATGTGGCCACATCAGGAATGGACAGGGCTTTCCTGGTTGCTTTTTGAACTGACCCACCCCAGCAGAGTGTAATGATTAGGGGTGGGAAGTTTGGATTTGGATTAATCCGCAATTGCCCGTAATTGGCAGTTACGGATTAATCTGTACCAAACCGCAACTGTGGCAAACTTGCCTGTTGCGGTTCAGTTTAAAATCTATAAATAATTTAAAAATAACTGCACATGTACAAAATGGCCACTGGATCATTCTTCACATGCATGACCTTTTCCAAAATGGTAGCAGCAGCATCTCCAACATTTTTGAAAAGGGCAGCCATCTACGTATGCGTAGAGTGGCTACTGTGCATGTGCAGACTGGCTGTCCTTTTCCAAAATGGCGGAAATTCTGTTGCCGTCATTTTGGGGAAGGATGCACATGCACAGAATGGTCCAGAAGCCATCTTGTGCATGCAGTTATTTTATTAGTTAAAATTGATTTAAATACAGATCCGTAATATGAATCCATATTTAAATCTGGAAATTTACAGATATTAATCTGTACCAAACCGCAACTGTAGCAAACACCCCGTTGCAGTTTGGTTTAAAATTTATAAATAATTTAAAAATTACTGCACATGTACAAAATGGACACTGGATCATTCTGTGCATGTGTTCCCTTTTCCAAAATGGTGGTAGCAGCGTCTCTGCCATTTTGAAAAAGGGGAACCATTCTGCATAATCGGAAAGTGGCCTCTGCACATTTCCAAAATGGTGGCAATACTGCCACCGCTATTTTAGAAAAAGGCATGCGTGTGCGAATGGTCCAACAGCCATTTTGCGCATTCACAGTTATTTTATTATTTTTTAATTTTTAATTTTAAAATTGATTTAAATATGGATCTATAAAACAAATCCATATTTAAATCCAGAAAATTAGAGAGATGAACTGCAACAGATCTATATCCATAATTTCCACCACGGGGAACATGTGACTGTTCTTTGCTGTTTCTTCTTTTTTGGCTGCCACCAGGCTGTGACTGATACAAAAACCCAGGTCCCACAAGTAGAGCTCCTAGGTTTTTTTTATATTAGTCTATTGTAGGATAGCCAGAATAGATCGAGTCCGAACACACCAGACTTGTAGTTTGAAACAAAAAGTAGGCTTACTTAACGATTAGATTTCTAAAATATTTACAGAAAAAAGAACTACAGAATGGTTTCCAGGTCTCACTGTACTTAAATTCCACATAACTCAGTGAGTTGACACTTTCAATTTAAATTCCTTGTTACCTCATCCAGACCTCTTGGGTTTGGAATTACTCCAAGAGGTGTCTGGAGCCCAGTGGAGTTTTCTACTGTAAACCTTGACTCCTCATTTACTAGCAGAACACAGCAACCTCTCCTCTCTTTACCCCACACAGAAGAGCTGATTTTGCCTTAGGTAAGGAGACACTTTGCTGCCCTCNCAATACTCCAAAAGGGAGCATAATCATGTCAGAAAGGGGCATAAAAGCCTTCTTTGCCTTGTTCCCTCCCAATGTGACTGTGCCCCTTTCAGAACATCATGGTGTTCCAAAGGGGCCATGGCCATATCAGAAACTAGTGGGAGAACCCCTTCCCCCTCCCCCCCCCTCCCTTCTTGATGTGGCCCTCCTGCCAGCCTGAAGGGTGTTCAAAAGGGGTGGACCGGGTGAAATCCAAAGGGAGTGTCTGTTCCTTCACATCTCTCTTTCCCCCCCAAAAAAAATCTTGGCAACTATACAGATGATAGCAACTTGATTTGATGCATACCTGAAATGAGTTCATTTCTTAGTCAATAAGTGTCTTGTGTTGCTAATTCTAATGCTAGCTTTTATACTGTAGTTAGTTATCCCAGAAAAGTAACACAGGGCCAGAATAAATAAGAAACTGAATTACTCTTTACTTCGTATTAGGACACAGTACGGGAGTAGTATGTAGTAAAAACTCCTGGCCTAAAACGTCCTTTGTGTAAACAGAAATGTTTGTGTAAATGGACATTTTCTAGAGCTGTCAGCTACCTTTTAAAAATGCACTAAGATCCACATTCTGCCTCCAAGTGTGGTGGTTTACTGATCAACAGAATTGTGTCTGCACGTTGCAGCTTAACTTGTTTAGTATTTTTGGTAATGGAAAATGTGACTTGAGAAGTAGTCATGCTAGACAGGACTGAGCATTTGAAGAGGATAAGAATTTTAAGGAACTTATTTCCAATACTAATGTCTTTACAATTTTCATTGAGACACAATTTCAGTGTGAAATTAAGAGCATGTTGCACATGATAACCCTAAATCTCATGTAGTACATGAGAAACATTATTACATATTTATTTATTTATTTATTTATTTTACTTTAAACATTTTCTACCCCACCCATCCTGCCACAGGCAGCTCTGGGTGTCTAAGCTTACATATGTGGAATTCATAATCATTTTCTTCTTTTGAAGGTAGAAGTCTTAGATGGTGTATTAGACTAGGTATGAGGAAAAATGTGTTAAATGGCTTATAAAAGAAGTTAAGGAGCAAAATAACTAGATTTAAAGTTGGTTGCAAAAAAATGCTATGTTAATTTTCAAATGTCATATTTTAGGTGTTCGTTTCTGTCTCAGGTAGCATGATTGTTATGATGGAAATATTGCTGTAGCAGAATATAAAGTAAAACCCTATGTTACCTAACGTGAGACCATTCTATATCCATCTTAACCTCCATCCTTCCATACGTATAAGTCTAATTGGATAAAGAAGCAGGTGCACTCTTGAAGCCAGAATAAGGCATTGATAGGTAAGAGCATGTGTTTAATCCCCCTTCAGGCATTCAGCAATTAATTTGTGTAATTCAAAAATTTCCCTTGATAGGTGCCACATAATTGGCAGCTGATTTTCACCAGGAGGATGGAATCGGTGCCTGCTTGTTAAGCTCTGTTCTCCACTACAGTATGCTCGAAGACACATGTTCCTCTTGGCAGTGCTTTGATGGCAATGTAATGGTAACGTTTTCTGCTCTAAGATTGCAAACTATGCTAAACTGATGTACTGTTAATTCCAATGCCAGTCATGGGACACCACCATGCTTTTACTTTTAAAATTAGGCTTTCCAGGATGTACAGGCTTTGTGCCATTGTTCAAAGTTGCTGGCAGACAATTGTGTTTAAAGCACACAGATGGGAAGCTCAGTTCCACTTAGCCCTGGTGCACATTCTGTCATTGGCAGCTGATATGAAGAAGCCATGGGGACACATCTGCATATAAATGTGATTTTAAAAAGGCAATTTTCATGTTTTTATGGTGGGTTTTACAGAGTTTTCCTGAAGTTTAATGTGTAGATGGTTTGCCATAGCATATCAAAAGTCAAAAGGTCTTGAACTTTTGTACATTCTAACCAGAATTACAAAGTAAATATTTTTTAGTATATCGTAGTTTTGAATATGGCACCATATCCCACTGTAGGGACATCATAAGCCCCACATCTGCAAACTGCTAACACCCATGGGGCCCCAGCTGTCCCAAGCCCCCTTTTCCAGATAGCCCCTTAGGATTTGCCTGCTGTGGCAAACAGTTCTACACCTGTAGCCAAGAATTTTGCCAAGCTTGCTTATGATTTCTACTTGGGGTGCTAGATCAAAAATAGTGGTGAAAACAGACATGACGCTAACCACCCTTTAACCATGCTTGGTGGTTATTTATGCATGTTGCAGGGCTGTATTGGTGCCCTATGCAGCCCTGTAACATGCATAAATGACCACCAAAGGTGGTTAAAGGGTTGTTAGCATCATGTCTGTTTTCACCCTAGGAGACATGGAACGGTGGGATTCTGAAGTGAGGGATGTTCCCTTAAATTAATGGACATTTCCCAACCCTACTTCTAATGTACGTCTGTTGGGTTAGAGTAATTCTTAGGCCATTTTTAAATGAGCACGGGTAGAGGGGAGGGGGTGGGGATGTCCATGTCTGCTAAGCCACAAAGTGCCCATTCAAGTGCATAGGGAGGAATTCTAATGGGCGGCTCCCTAGGTGGGTACTACGGCAGCCCCCATGCACTCCCCCTGCCACAGACAATAGGGGAGGGGGAAGCGGGCAGGCTGGCCTTTGAAACTGACATGTTCCTTCTGAGTACTGGGAAACCTGGGCTCCCCAGCACTCCCGGCCAGTTCCTGTGCCTTGCAAGACTGTTGCCCTTCTTATGGTGCCTCTGTAAGTCAGACCACATGGCTGACTCGCCATTCATGAGGGTTGGGGATGCGGGGGCATCGGCTCTCACACACATTTTGGGCTTCCTTTGTAGAGCGCATTCCTCATTTTTCGCTAGTGCTCTGTGAGTTGTCAAGAGTGGGTGCTATGTGGATCGTGGGAGCACGCACCCTCTCACATGACCTTCTCATGGGCGTTCAGGTGCGTGGTTGATGGGTGGACGTGGGTGGCTGCTTCTAGTTTAAAAATGACCTTAATCACCAACTTTTGCTCTGAGACTCCAGGATGTACTGGACTTGTCTGTCGCTCTCTCCACTGGCATAAGAATCCACACTCTAGGCCTGAAACCAATGACAAAAGTTCTGTTTCTTTCTGGCCCCAGATGCACTTTTATTCCATCACAGCTCCACTGCCCTATGGACAGNAAAAAATAATAATAAACTGCATACTATCTGGGAAATTTCTCCCTGTGAATGTAATTGATGATTTGGGCCGATCAGAGACAGAGGAATCAACTGTAACTGGTCCACGGTTAAAGGTGCCGCCGTCCCATGATCCAACCCCTCTATACATTCTTTCTCTGCATCCTGGGAAGCTACATCCCCCTGCCCCCCCGGTATCAGGAATACTAATCCCGGGATTTCGACTGGTTAGCCTCCAATGAGGCTCCTATAGCTTCCAACAGCGGCAAACTGTCCCCCAAATCAAGATCCTCAAGATATCTATCCCCCAATTGCAGCTGGTAGTCACTGCATCTCTCCACCTAGTTACCTACAGGTGTCTCACCCAGATTTCTTCCTCCATCCTCTACTGGATAAATCCTTCCAACTTCCACCATGGAGTTAACTGTCTTCACCTGGGATTTATTAGGGATTAAACTTGGACTGCTTTGTATTTCCACCAATTTTTTATATAGCAAGTTTTACCTAGTCAAAATACGTCTCTGTCCATCCTCAGATGCATTCTGAAAGAGTCAACAAATTTTCCTCATTTGGGCCTAAGATAATTTGCTCCTCTTCCTGATCCTCCCCCCACCCCCAGTTGACCTATCAGTTCCCCCACCACCAACTCGGGGAACTCAAGGGTCAAAACGATCTGGTCAGCCTCCTTCAGTGCTGCCTTTATATCGGACCTATGATTCTCACAAATGTCCATAACCTCCTCTTCCACTAACTCACCCGCAGCGACCTCTTTAATCCATAGGTATCTGCATTTACATTGCCCATAATAGTTTCTACTTCAACTGGAGAGCTTAGAGATAATACCCCACCTGCTTGCAATTTCCCCCTATTTGGGGGCATCTTGCCCTCAGTTCTTATCAAAGGTGAATTGGGTACAGAAGGGGCCCCAAATATTTAATTAGACACGAAACCCCTTGAAATAGGAGCATTATGGGGAAGGCAATGGTGCCCCTCCTCAACAGCCAAAGTAGCCCTGTTTTGAAAAAAACCTTTGCCAGACCAACTCCCCTATCTCTAAATAACCCACTAGCTCTCAAAATTTGTTCCACCAAGTAGGGTTTATTAAAAATAATTACCCACTTTTAGATAAGCATAGACTTCCAAGTTGATCTTATAGTCTTACTATCCAGTGGGGAACATCAAATATGGGCCAAAGTCCACAGATGCCTAGCAACCAAAACCAGGGAGTTCCACAACAGAATCACACCATTGGGGAGTGCATGTACAATTAATGTCAGAACATTTGACGGCGCATCAGAATGAGACCAGGACAACTGTGTTGGATTTTAAATGGCCGCATTCTTTATTCAAATTGGAATGTATGAATCAGCCTAGTGGGGGTAATTGCCCACATGGCAATTCAGGAACAGTGCCGGTACTATAACTAACAGCTTAAACCTGATAGAAATTAGGACATGGCCTGGAGGTGCACCCCAATGCCATCTTGAATCCTCCCTTCCCCCTCGCGCGTCGGCTGTTTGCCGAGGCACGAGAGGGTAGGAGGGAGGCCGTGTCCTTGCAAACATAAGCAAGGGATTGGTGTGCTGCTGGTTTGGGGACTGTGCCTGCCCCTGCCACCTATGTGCTAAGCACTCTTCCCTCAGGAGGTTAGCCTGGTGCTGGCGGTGCCATGCCTGTGCACCTGCTCCTTCCTCCCCATCTCTTATGGAGATGACTTCTATACCTGATTTATTCTTAACCCAACTCTATGTACCGCACTGGACCCTGTCTCTTATACACATCTAGATGTGTATAAGAGACAGTTTCAGGGCTGTATTGGTGCCCTATGCAGCCCTGTAACATGCATAAATGACCACCAAAGGTGGTTAAAGGGTTGTTAGCATCATGTCTGTTTTCACCCTAGGAGACATGGAACGGTGGGATTCTGAAGTGAGGGATGTTCCCTTAAATTAATGGACATTTCCCAACCCTACTTCTAATGTACGTCTGTTGGGTTAGAGTAATTCTTAGGCCATTTTTAAATGAGCACGGGTAGAGGGGAGGGGGTGGGGATGTCCATGTCTGCTAAGCCACAAAGTGCCCATTCAAGTGCATAGGGAGGAATTCTAATGGGCGGCTCCCTAGGTGGGTACTACGGCAGCCCCCATGCACTCCCCCTGCCACAGACAATAGGGGAGGGGGAAGCGGGCAGGCTGGCCTTTGAAACTGACATGTTCCTTCTGAGTACTGGGAAACCTGGGCTCCCCAGCACTCCCGGCCAGTTCCTGTGCCTTGCAAGACTGTTGCCCTTCTTATGGTGCCTCTGTAAGTCAGACCACATGGCTGACTCGCCATTCATGAGGGTTGGGGATGCGGGGGCATCGGCTCTCACACACATTTTGGGCTTCCTTTGTAGAGCGCATTCCTCATTTTTCGCTAGTGCTCTGTGAGTTGTCAAGAGTGGGTGCTATGTGGATCGTGGGAGCACGCACCCTCTCACATGACCTTCTCATGGGCGTTCAGGTGCGTGGTTGATGGGTGGACGTGGGTGGCTGCTTCTAGTTTAAAAATGACCTTAATCACCAACTTTTGCTCTGAGACTCCAGGATGTACTGGACTTGTCTGTCGCTCTCTCCACTGGCATAAGAATCCACACTCTAGGCCTGAAACCAATGACAAAAGTTCTGTTTCTTTCTGGCCCCAGATGCACTTTTATTCCATCACAGCTCCACTGCCCTATGGACAGCTTGGGTTAACCAATTTATGTGCCAAGATAACTACCAAAAAAAATTGTGAGACAAAACAGTTGTAACCAAAGAATTCTAAACAGCAATACTTTTACTCCTGAAAACTATGGAGATGCTCGATTATTCTTCTGTGAAGATCAAACTAAATTTTCGATGTGTGTATTTTGTGAGTAAAGAAGAGAGTAGCAGGGTGGATGTTCTCTGTTCTTGCTCCAAGCTGCAAAAGTGGTGAGGCTCCTTTAAGGGGCTGGCCAGATTAGCATGGGAGACATGGATGGTCTGAATTCTGCCACTACAGCAGAGAAGCTGGAAGTAGTTGGCAGACTTCCTGCTAGACAGTGGCTGCTGTGTGAAGCAGATGGAGCAATTGGGGACTTTAGCTAGGCGCCTGGTGTTAAGAGGCCAGCTGGTGCAGGTGGACTGTGGAGAAGCCGATCTGGAGAGTGGAGGCTGCTGAGCAGTGGGAACAGCAGAGAGTTCACAGAGGCTGGAGGGCTGGGAGCTGGCCGCAGCTGTTCCCTGAGTGCCAGCGGACGCTGACAGAGGCAGGCTCAGGGAGGAGGAAGCTGTCGGAGGTGACCATGGGTAGCGGCTGTGGCACCTTGTTGTTGTAGCCAGAAGAAGGGGCTTAGGACTCTGATAAGGCCCAGAAGGGGCTCCAGCCCAGAAAGGATGAAGGACTGGGAAAAAACCTTTTGGGGCTTGGACAGTGAAGCCCAAGAAGGCTAACCCAAGGGAGCCCACTGGCTCAGAACTGTGGGGAAGCCTGAAAGTCTGGGTGCCTGAGGAACCAGAGAGATGGGCTAAGGAGGCCCTGTAAAGAACATAGGGTAAAGTCTGAGAAGGGTGTGGTCAGAGTGTAAGGGCAAGATGTCCAAGGTAAATAAACTCTATGGGTGAAAACAGACATGATGCTAACCACCCTTGGTCGTTATTTATGCATGTTGCAGGGCTGTATTGGTGCCCTATGCAGCCCTGAAACCTGCATAAATGACCACAAAGGGTGGTGAAAGGGTGGCTAGCGTCATGTCTGTTTTCACCCTATGAATGGTGAGTCCCAAGTGAGTGAGTGTTTAAGGGAGTTAGAGCACATGTACACCAGAGCCTAGGGTGGCTCTCGCTACTACAGAAAGTAAAAAAGTTATAAAAGGTTTTTAGCCTGTGCAAATTTTGAATAATTCAGTGAACTGGGCCCAATAGTCCATTGCTGTCCGTCACTGACTACGATGCAAAGTTGGCGCAGAATGCTTGAAAATCAAGTTTAAATGAGTGCACAAAGTAGAATCATGAAAGTTATTGATCAGTGAAGTTATTCTGGATCTATACCTGTGAAACTGAAATAAAATAAAATGAATCCATCTGGAAGCGTCCTGTGGTCAATCCAAGCAAAGTGAAAAAAATTCCACAATTACAAGCTGGTGGCTTGACCAAACAAGAAAAATAGGACGCAATATTTGAAATGCAATTAACTGCAGCAAAAGGCATCATCTTGTGGTTAAAAAAGAATCTGTTTTGGAAAACCTGCTTTTTTCAGCCTATTGCCTTGCATTTATTATGGATCTTTCTTAATAGGTTTCTAAGAGCATCATATTAATTCATTAATTATTGCTTAGTTGAAAAAATGGTGTTATCCAGAATTTAGCTCTCTCTCTTTTTAAATGGGCTACAGCTGTGTGTGTGTGTGTGTGTGTGTGTGTGTGTGTGTGTGTGTGTCGGGGGTGTGTGTGTACATGGGTGCGCCGCCGTAGGCAGTGCAGGAGGGGAGGGGGCGGGTGAATACGGGCGCACACATTCCCTCCACATCCCCACACATGCCCCCGCATGGAGCAACCTGCGTTTTTGCCAGTTGCTGTGTGGGGGGGGAGGGCGATAGGTGGAGGGGTGTGTGACGCGGGAGCGTCTATGCACGCACACCCACCCACCTGCCTCCACTTTCAAATGGGATGCACCCATTCATGTCCACTACGTGGGCATGCATGGGTGCATCTCATGTAAAAAGGGTCTATATATCTATATCTGTGATATCGATAGCTATATCTGGATCTATAATAGCTACAGATATCTATAATATCTGTATAAAATAAATATTATAATATTTAAATCACTCTTGGGCTAAGTCAGTATTTTTCACACAGTCTAAGGTACCATGTTTGCTGCTTTCAGCAGGATATTAATGTTAGGAACTATTTCAAAAGCAACTATTGCTGTAGATCATAATAGAAAGCTTCCTTGGTGTTCAGACCAATAAATAAATTAGAAGAACGGCTTTAAGCTCTGCATGATAAAACGAACTGAAAGTAGGGCAGAGAAAGAACAACCTTTGTAACGAGCCTTGCCTGGGGCTAAAGAGAATCAGAAGTTCATTGTGTATTTCAGCGCATGGTGCAACAGCAGTACAAAGAGTTGGTGACTGAGGTTTTCCACTGCCTCGGGATACCAATGATTTGGCTGTATATAATGATAGTGAATGCTAGGAATGCACTAAATAAAATCTTGTCTCTGCAATTCATATTTTCAAGTTGCAACTCAGAGCAGGATGGAAGACTTGACATGATGAGTTTGGAGCTATCCGAATGTGATATGCCCCTATTACTGTGAATGTGAAGTATATTTTATTACTTTAGCTACATAAAAAGATGAAATAAAAATTATAGAGTTGTGGCTCACACTGGTATATAAAAATGTTTACTTGTGAACTAAGAGAAATGCTATATTTGAAACTGGTAGCATATGTCCTTTTGAAGATAATGAAATGAAAGGTTAAATCTGTGGCACCCTGGCATAATCATTACTCTGGTCAGATATTTCCATCTTTAGGGATGCCATAATCTCTGGATAGTATGCTTTTATGTGGTGTTTATGAAACTATGGAAAGAACCACTTTTTGTCACATGTTGTTTAGCTGCTGTTCTTCTAAGATCGTATGAAAATTATGGAGCTTCCCACTTGAAGTTTCTTTATAAATGTTGGTCTAACACTTGTTAACTATCTGATCTTTTTACATCTAACTTTGTTTTTTGCTTGGTATATCTATATTGCTTTCACAAACCCTTTTTACTTGTAAATCTTTGGAGACCTTAAAATATATATATATATTTTTAAATGTGGAGATTATTCTGGATTGCTGACATGAGGCACAATAATTGAAACGTTGGGAACCTAGAAAATTTCTCATTCAGCATGCTTTTCTTGCAGTTCTTCCAGCACTACTGTTCTGCTCATAAAATACTGCAATGAATAAAATGATCACTTGATATGAATATGATGTCATCTTGTTCCATATTATAAGACATTACAATGTTTGTGTCCTGCTATCCTTATCCTATGAATCCCCACCCAATTTCTGTTTGCTGCTGTTCATAGCATTGTTTTGTGTGTGCGTGTGTGCGCGAAATCCAAGAGTTCAAAGTAGGGTGTTTTTTTTGTTTTTTTTTAATTGGCTACCTAATGTCAGCCAGCTCCCTCAATATAGGGCTCCTCGAGGAAGGCACTTCAGGTATGCTTACCGTAGAACCTAACTGAAGAAACATGTGAATGTAGTTGTTACACAGGAGGCAGAAAAACATCCAGAAAATAAATAGATTTACTGCAATAGTGTTACAGGCTTGGGAGCTTATTAAGGGTGGGAAATTGTATTGAAAATCAGGATTGGTTCAAAATTGTATTGACCGGACTTTCAATACAATTTTAGATTGTAATGATTGGATTCGGATCGGATTGTAACCAATTTGGCCTAAATCCAATGTCTGCCCCCAGCTTGATCTCTCCTGGACTCCTGCCGGGCCTGGGCACTGGGTAGGGGTCCACGGGAGGCAGAGCTGTGGGAGAGGGACCGCACAGGGGTGGGGAGGGAAGGGGGATGGGTTTGCTTACGTGGATTTTCCCCTTAGGCTTAGAGTTCATCCAGCAGTACCCTGTGCTGCCAGGTGTGGCCTCCTCAGGGCTGCACCAGGCACAAATACTAGGAAAAACTGGCTATTCTGTGCCACGCGTGGCCATTTTCCAGAATGGTGCCGGCAGCATTGGCACCATTTTGGAATGTGGCAGCTGGTCTGTGCATGCTGAGCTGGCAGCTGGACAACTTTTCCTAGTATTTCTGCCCAGCACGGCCCTGAGAAGGCCACTCCGGGCGCTGCTGGACAGACTCGAAGCCTAAGGGTAAAAGTCAGATAAGCTACCCCACTCTCTCCACACCCAGCCACCTCTACCTCCCAGCACTCCATTCGGCGCCGCACACCTCCCCCAGACTCCTGTCCGGTTGCCCGCCCCAGGTGCTCGGGTGGGCAGGTGCAGGCCGGGGTAGGTAACTACCCGTCTCCACACCCCGGTGTGGTCCTGGTCAGGGGGGAGGTAGAGCTGGGGCTCCCAGTGCCGCTCCAAGGAGCTTTGATAGACCCCACCGGGTGAACCAATCCTTTTGAATTGTATTCCTCGGTAGGATCAGATTCTTAGAATCAGTACAATTTGTTAAAACATTGAACAAATCATATTCTATTCAATTCACTTCAATTCAATTCAAGTTTATTTGTTTAGCCATTGGCCATTACAAAATAAATATGCAATAACAAATCATATTGAACTGAATCGGATATTACCATCCCTAGAACTTATTGGCTTAGTCTTGGCTCTATCAGAAACACTTGTCTCAAGTTTAGAGAAAGTAAGGTTGCCATGTTGGTTTCAAATATAGGCAATAGAGAGAAAGTAGTATAGAAGATACCTTCTATTGCACCAACTGCATTTGGTGGAGGAATGCGAGGACCTCTGACATACAAAAGCTTGTATACTCTGTTATATATGTTCTGTTGGAAATCCTTTAGAGGGCTCAGTTTAGGGGGCTCACTCAGTTTGTGCAGACCAGACTGCTGTGTGTTAATAATCTTGGTTAAGCAAGCTGCTGGTGTCTTATCTAGGTTTTTTAATGTGGTTATAGTAAGGATATCACAGTCGCAACAAGGACTGCTGACCCAGGCCGCAAGGGTAACTGGACCATATTGCTTCAGTAAGGGAGTAGGTGGGTGGTGGCATCGTGCTGGAGAGGAGTTATAAGATAGACCAGACCACAAGCAGGGTCTACTCTACCTAGACAGGCCTGTTGAGCTGTACTGGGCCTAAGGCTGCCTGAGCAGTTGTAGCACTGTGGAGTGGTCACAACAGCTTCATGAAGAGTTAGGTTCCTAGGTAGAGGGGATGGACACTTTTGACAACACAATATGATTAGCCTACACATATTGAGAGACTGGAGCAATATTTTGCACTACCAACTACATGATACCCATAAAGAAAAGAAAGTGGTGGTCTTGCAGAATTATATGCGGGAGAGGGGTGGGTGGGTGGAAGACATATCTCCTGCTGTGCAGTTTAACTTCCCGGAGAAGCCATGCACTAAAACATTTGCTGAGACAGTAATGCTGCTACAGAAGCATCCTCCCCCCCCCCCCCCCCCGAAACCTTTGGAAGTAGCTGAGTGTTTCAGGTTGCACAAGAGAACCCAGCAAGAAGGGGAAACAATAATTGCATATGGTGTAGCATTACAGGTGCTAGAACCTGTAATTTCTGAGATAATTTAGATAGCTTTGAGGGATCATTTGTAGTTGGTCCAATAAAAGGTATTGCTATACTACTTTGTCTCTCAAGTTCGTCATTCTACGTGAATTATCTGTTTTGCTGTGTTCTTTTTTTAAACTTGGTCTTCAAAGGAAAGGCTTGCAGCTGATTTGATATGAATGTAGCCCTGAGTTATGTTCTATAATAGTACTGCCTCTTAAAGAAAAGTTTCTTAGTAATCGTGCTGTATTATATTTTAAAAGGATGCTTATACTTGTGAGAAATCAGTCCTATGGAATTTGTCTCTACAAATGTTAACTGTTTTCCCATTTTGTTATGCATACACTGGCAAAATAATAGACTACAAACACAAGAAGAATATTCCTACAATAATATATGCATTTTTGGATTATTCTTTTTATTTTTTTTAACAAAAGAAAAAATAACACCCCCCCCATAAATCCTTAAATCTAGAGTAATGAGGATGACGAAAGCTAAGTAGTTGTTAAGACTACGTTTTGATTAGTAGGTGTCCCCTCTCCTTGCACGTTGTCACATAGTGGAAAAGCTATTGGCTGGCAAGAGAGGAGCAGGCATTCCTGGCTAATGGGTTTCTGTACTGGAACCAAGCAAATCTGGTGTACTTTGAGGTATCACTGTATGTCTACTGCAAACCAGGTAGGAGTTTGCTTTGCTCATGCTGCTGCTGAATGGCTAGACAGGAAACCAAGCTCTGCACCATATCTTCATAAACCTGGATGAGAACTATCTCTGGGTGTTTTTACACACACACACATTTCTCCTGCATGTTTGCTGTTACATCCTGAACTTTGTGTGTCTAAATCACTCGTCCAGATCCTAAACATCTGGCTCTTTGAACTTCTGCATAGAACTTCTCCCAGAACTTTTGTGTGTAAAATGTTCTCCTGGTAAACTGCTTTGCTCCAGGCAGCTGNCCCCCGCATGGAGCAACCTGCGTTTTTGCCAGTTGCTGTGTGGGGGGGGAGGGCGATAGGTGGAGGGGTGTGTGACGCGGGAGCGTCTATGCACGCACACCCACCCACCTGCCTCCACTTTCAAATGGGATGCACCCATTCATGTCCACTACGTGGGCATGCATGGGTGCATCTCATGTAAAAAGGGTCTATATATCTATATCTGTGATATCGATAGCTATATCTGGATCTATAATAGATACAGATATCTATAATATCTGTATAAAATAAATATTATAATATTTAAATCACTCTTGGGCTAAGTCAGTATTTTTCACACAGTCTAAGGTACCATGTTTGCTGCTTTCAGCAGGATATTAATGTTAGGAACTATTTCAAAAGCAACTATTGCTGTAGATCATAATAGAAAGCTTCCTTGGTGTTCAGACCAATAAATAAATTAGAAGAACGGCTTTAAGCTCTGCATGATAAAACGAACTGAAAGTAGGGCAGAGAAAGAACAACCTTTGTAACGAGCCTTGCCTGGGGCTAAAGAGAATCAGAAGTTCATTGTGTATTTCAGCGCATGGTGCAACAGCAGTACAAAGAGTTGGTGACTGAGGTTTTCCACTGCCTCGGGATACCAATGATTTGGCTGTATATAATGATAGTGAATGCTAGGAATGCACTAAATAAAATCTTGTCTCTGCAATTCATATTTTCAAGTTGCAACTCAGAGCAGGATGGAAGACTTGACATGATGAGTTTGGAGCTATCCGAATGTGATATGCCCCTATTACTGTGAATGTGAAGTATATTTTATTACTTTAGCTACATAAAAAGATGAAATAAAAATTATAGAGTTGTGGCTCACACTGGTATATAAAAATGTTTACTTGTGAACTAAGAGAAATGCTATATTTGAAACTGGTAGCATATGTCCTTTTGAAGATAATGAAATGAAAGGTTAAATCTGTGGCACCCTGGCATAATCATTACTCTTGTCAGATATTTCCATCTTTAGGGATGCCATAATCTCTGGATAGTATGCTTTTATGTGGTGTTTATGAAACTATGGAAAGAACCACTTTTTGTCACATGTTGTTTAGCTGCTGTTCTTCTAAGATCGTATGAAAATTATGGAGCTTCCCACTTGAAGTTTCTTTATAAATGTTGGTCTAACACTTGTTAACTATCTGATCTTTTTACATCTAACTTTGTTTTTTGCTTGGTATATCTATATTGCTTTCACAAACCCTTTTTACTTGTAAATCTTTGGAGACCTTAAAATATATATATATATTTTTAAATGTGGAGATTATTCTGGATTGCTGACATGAGGCACAATAATTGAAACGTTGGGAACCTAGAAAATTTCTCATTCAGCATGCTTTTCTTGCAGTTCTTCCAGCACTGCTGTTCTGCTCATAAAATACTGCAATGAATAAAATGATCACTTGATATGAATATGATGTCATCTTGTTCCATATTATAAGACATTACAATGTTTGTGTCCTGCTATCCTTATCCTATGAATCCCCACCCAATTTCTGTTTGCTGCTGTTCATAGCATTGTTTTGTGTGTGCGTGTGTGCGCGAAATCCAAGAGTTCAAAGTAGGGAATTTTTTTTGTTTTTTTTTAATTGGCTACCTAATGTCAGCCAGCTTCCTCAATATAGGGCTCCTCGAGGAAGGCACTTCAGGTATGCTTACCGTAGAACCCAACTGAAGAAACATGTGAATGTAGTTGTTACACAGGAGGCAGAAAAACATCCAGAAAATAAATAGATTTACTGCAATAGTGTTACAGGCTTGGGAGCTTATTAAGGGTGGGAAATTGTATTGAAAATCAGGATTGGTTCAAAATTGTATTGACCGGACTTTCAATACAATTTTAGATTGTAATGATTGGATTCGGATCGGATTGTAACCAATTTGGCCTAAATCCAATGTCTGCCCCCAGCTCGATCTCTCCTGGACTCCTGCCGGGCCTGGNGCCCCTCACGTCTACAGCTGCGGCTACTTTAGGCAATGTTTGTGTGAAGAATGCATCCAGGAACTGCCTCAGTGCAGAGTGTGTGCGTGTAGGATGCATCTGGAACGTACGTGTGGACTTGTAAACCCGGAAGATTGAAAGACCAGCACTTCAAGGTGTGTGTGTAAAAATGCCCACTGAGAAACATAAATGAAAAATTCATGAGGATGACAAATTAAGGAAGAACTGAGGGAGGTGGTAGGGTTTTAGGAGGGATTTGAAGGTTATAGGTAGCATTATTGCTGCTAAGAGGAGTATTGTGTCTCTTTGAGAAGTGGGGAAAATGTGGCGCTGCCATATGTAGTGTGGCCTCATTATAGTAATTGGATGCAGCGCTCAGAAATAGGAAACTTTTCCCACCACCGGTCTTTTTCACACTTGTTACCAAACACCAAGATAGATTTGTCAGATATACTTGAGGTGATGAATATGGAGCAGGGGACCATCCAGGCTGTGGACAGTACCAGGCAGCAAGTTTATCATGAGTACTGCAGTATTTGTTGTTAGGATGGAAGCATGAGTATCCCCCACCTCTAGGGTGGCCATACCTCCCCTTTAAAAGAGGACACTTATGAAAAACATATGGTGCACGGCTGCATTGGAACCAGTGCAGCCTTGCAACATGTATTTTTCATAAGTGTTCTCTCTTAAACGGGAGGTATGGCCACCCTACCCACCTCTGCATTTAAACATCAAATTCCTGTGTTACATTGGTTTAATATGGGTATCTAAGATCGATTGGTAGTAGGGTGTATGTGGCCAGGTGCTCGGCTGGCATTTCCTTACAACATTCTTGAGTGTAACCTAACAGATCATTGCCATATATGCTGTGGTGCTCTTGTTTTGCAAAGTTTTGTGTATTAGCTAGTAAATGATTAATAAGGGCCTCGGAGAGATCTTTCTAGGAAAACACACAGCTTGATGGCATTTCCTTAAAGGTATGTACAAGTGTTGGCCTCTGAGCACTTGCACGTGGGAACCTAGCCAATTCCATTCCATCCCCACTTTCAGAAAAGGGGTTGGTTTAGGTCCAGCTAATCAGGAACCCAAAGGTGTGAAGCACAGCAGGGTGATGCAGGTGGTGAATGCCAACAATAAATGAGCCATTTTTACAGGAGTTTATAAAAAAAAAGGTTTTAGTGAGTAGTCGTCGTCTTTGTGGTTTAGGATTGGGGTTATGATTTCCTTGCACTTAAATTTTCTGTAGATTTGAGATGGAGATTACTATTAATATATGTTGTGTTGTCTGTCTTCTTTTGCTCCCTCTTGTGATTATGGTCCTTGTTCTCCATCTACCAGATGTGTCTGGCAGTTGTATCTTGAACATACTGTATATTCATTTGGGCAGGGACCATCTTTTTGTCATGTTTTAGTACTGTGCCCAACACAACTGTGTTAGAATCCATGACTGGGGCTCTTAAGCACTGCTTCAAAAATATACAGTATTGGCTTGATAGTGTGGCCAAAAAAAATATTTAATCTATGGCAAAATAGGGATAAAATGTCATTTGTCTTACCTTGACAGAAACTGTGCAGCATTCGTAAGAAGCTAAAACCTTACTAGGGCGTAGCTACAGGTGGGACAAGTGGGGCCGCTGCCTCATGGCCCAGGATTTAAAGGGGGCGGGGGGAGGGAAAGCAGTAGGACCAGCCCTATTGGGACACCAAGGATGCCTTGCTTTATCTCTGCTGGATCTGCCTCTGCCTCCCCCAGTGAGCAAGGAGTTGATGCCATGTCTGTCATAGGCTGCTCCCAGTTGCTGCAAGGAGAAGGAGCTGCCTCTGAAGGATCCAGTTCCAGGCTCCTTTGGGAAGCAGAGAGTGAGAGCAAACTTGGACTTGGCTCCCCAGCGCAGACTGTGATCACCCATGACTACTTTATATTCCTTCGAGACTTTCACAGCAGGACAAGCCTGGTCAAACGCTGAGCAATGGATCAGTGAGGGAATTTTGTTTCCTTCCTCCTCAAGTCAGTCGCCAGCATACTGGCATCAGCAGCTGCCTAAAAGTCAGATGCCAGGCACCCCATAGGCAGAAATCCCCTTGCCCCTTCCTCTAATATCCCCCATGCCCCTGGGGTGGGTAGGAGGCGAACTGCTGCATCCAGCATACAGACACAACACATGCTGAGCTCCAAAAGCAGCTACTCCAGAAACAGTTCCCATCAGTACCTTTACCCTCCATACCTGAGGGGAGGAAGAGGCTATCCATGTCCCACTCACTCTAGGGGGTAGTCTCCTTAGAACAGCGATGGCTTTGAAAATTAGTACATGTTCTTGGGGCCACTTACATGTTGGAGGCAGGGATGCTTTAGGGGTGTACTCAGGAAGAGGAAGGTCCAGATTTGGCCCCTGGACCTGAGGTTCCCAACCCCTGCCTTAGAGAGTGAGACATAACTCCCTTCTCTCCACCCTGGTGCGTGAGCTTGAAGTTCTCAAGCTACCTCAGGTGTTAGCTACCTCAGGTGAGCTAGCAGGAGATGCTCAGAGCCAGTTCTGTTGCTATTCCAAAGTACTCACACAAATCACTAGTCAGTTTTGTAAATAGCATGGGTTTGGCTTAAAAAATAAACATGCAGTTTATTATTATTTTTTTAAATTTTGGGTAATTTTGGTTTCTGAGCCTTCACACCTGCAGTTGTTTACACAAGCTTTTCTCTGCATCCATGAGGGCTATAGACCTATTTATCATCCTCATCCATCATCCATTTATTGCTTAGCTATAGGCTGTTGCAAAAAACGGAATAAATAAAAACTCCAGTATAATAATAATAAAACAGCTGAGAAGGGATTGTTACAGTTTTAAAAAATATTTGATGTTCTATTACTCCAGGAAACTTGGGCTTTGGGTAATTTGGTTATGCCTGGTTACTCTTTACTAGAGTTCGGCTCAATTGTTTAGATTCTGCCCTCTTGGAGGGCAGACTTAAAGGGATACCTTATTGTCAGCGTCTTTCTTTGTGTTCCTTGAGGGTGGTGGTGACTGTCTCCCATGTGTTATTGAAATGCTCTCTGTATACTATAATTCGATGTTAGATACTTGTCCCTATTTTGGCTAACCTGCCCAGAAGGTCTAGTGAGGTTTGTTTGCAAATCTTATTAGCAGACAAGATTGATTATATTTCTGTTGCGGTGTCTAGGTTTTTCCTTACAGCAAGTAAGCTGAAGAAAACCCATATAAATACATTATTTTAAATATATCCCCGATTATATTGTAATGGCAATTGTTATGTAAACGTTATACTGGAGTTTTTATTTATTCCGTTTTTTGCAACAGCCTATAGCTAAGCAATAAATGGATGATGGGTGAGGATGAGGATGATAAATAATAGGTCTATAGCCCTCATGGATACAGAGAAAAGCTTGTGTAAACAACTGCAGGTGTGAAGGCTCAGAAACCAAAATTACCCAAAATTTTAAAAAATAATAATAAACTGCATACTATCTGGGAAATTTCTCCCTGTGAATGTAATTGATGATTTGGGCCGATCAGAGACAGAGGAATCAACTGTAACTGGTCCACGGTTAAAGGTGCCGCCGTCCCATGATCCAACCCCTCTATACATTCTTTCTCTGCATCCTGGGAAGCTACATCCCCCTGCCCCCCCGGTATCAGGAATACTAATCCCGGGATTTCGACTGGTTAGCCTCCAATGAGGCTCCTATAGCTTCCAACAGCGGCAAACTGTCCCCCAAATCAAGATCCTCAAGATATCTATCCCCCAATTGCAGCTGGTAGTCACTGCATCTCTCCACCTAGTTACCTACAGGTGTCTCACCCAGATTTCTTCCTCCATCCTCTACTGGATAAATCCTTCCAACTTCCACCATGGAGTTAACTGTCTTCACCTGGGATTTATTAGGGATTAAACTTGGACTGCTTTGTATTTCCACCAATTTTTTATATAGCAAGTTTTACCTAGTCAAAATACGTCTCTGTCCATCCTCAGATGCATTCTGAAAGAGTCAACAAATTTTCCTCATTTGGGCCTAAGATAATTTGCTCCTCTTCCTGATCCTCCCCCCACCCCCAGTTGACCTATCAGTTCCCCCACCACCAACTCGGGGAACTCAAGGGTCAAAACGATCTGGTCAGCCTCCTTCAGTGCTGCCTTTATATCGGACCTATGATTCTCACAAATGTCCATAACCTCCTCTTCCACTAACTCACCCGCAGCGACCTCTTTAATCCATAGGTATCTGCATTTACATTGCCCATAATAGTTTCTACTTCAACTGGAGAGCTTAGAGATAATACCCCACCTGCTTGCAATTTCCCCCTATTTGGGGGCATCTTGCCCTCAGTTCTTATCAAAGGTGAATTGGGTACAGAAGGGGCCCCAAATATTTAATTAGACACGAAACCCCTTGAAATAGGAGCATTATGGGGAAGGCAATGGTGCCCCTCCTCAACAGCCAAAGTAGCCCTGTTTTGAAAAAAACCTTTGCCAGACCAACTCCCCTATCTCTAAATAACCCACTAGCTCTCAAAATTTGTTCCACCAAGTAGGGTTTATTAAAAATAATTACCCACTTTTAGATAAGCATAGACTTCCAAGTTGATCTTATAGTCTTACTATCCAGTGGGGAACATCAAATATGGGCCAAAGTCCACAGATGCCTAGCAACCAAAACCAGGGAGTTCCACAACAGAATCACACCATTGGGGAGTGCATGTACAATTAATGTCAGAACATTTGACGGCGCATCAGAATGAGACCAGGACAACTGTGTTGGATTTTAAATGGCCGCATTCTTTATTCAAATTGGAATGTATGAATCAGCCTAGTGGGGGTAATTGCCCACATGGCAATTCAGGAACAGTGCCGGTACTATAACTAACAGCTTAAACCTGATAGAAATTAGGACATGGCCTGGAGGTGCACCCCAATGCCATCTTGAATCCTCCCTTCCCCCTCGCGCGTCGGCTGTTTGCCGAGGCACGAGAGGGTAGGAGGGAGGCCGTGTCCTTGCAAACATAAGCAAGGGATTGGTGTGCTGCTGGTTTGGGGACTGTGCCTGCCCCTGCCACCTATGTGCTAAGCACTCTTCCCTCAGGAGGTTAGCCTGGTGCTGGCGGTGCCATGCCTGTGCACCTGCTCCTTCCTCCCCATCTCTTATGGAGATGACTTCTATACCTGATTTATTCTTAACAAAACTCTATGTACCGCACTGGACCCCTGCCACCAAGGGCCAGCACCTATACAAAAGGACTGGCCCGACCCCCACCCATAACCTGACTCATACCTCCAATAACTCAACCAAACGGGCTTTCAACATAGCAAAATAAGTCATTCCCCTCCGGGGATAAGTCGACTCCATCTGGGAGATACAACTCCGGTGACCTGAATGTAATTCCCGCATGGGCAACCATTCGGCCCCCTCTTTCTCTAACCCATTTGCCTACTTCTCTGTTTAGTTTCCGCCTGGAACGGTTGACTTTCCTCTGGCTGACAGCACCCTTCCATTTTTTTCTCCCCACTAACTGTCAAAACTAAACCTACCCCAGGAAACATTCTCTCTACTTCCACCAGGTCCCCTTTTATTTGTACCGTGAGGCCAACCCCTGTTTGCAGTAAGTCATTCTCGCCCAAGTGGATTACCATTACCCTGGGCGAGGACCCCTTCGCCTCACGATCCAGTACCGGAAGCAGCTGACGCCATTTCATTCTACTGAGACTGATCTAGCGTATGATAGCCCTCGCCGATAGACCTAACTGTGTGCCCCAGGATGACTGCCCAGCTGCTTTCGATGCCCATCACACCAAACTGTGCCCGACAATCCAAATCATACACCTACCTGGGAATCTTACTGGACCTGGTGTATAAATAAAAGTAAATGGGTCAAACTCCTAACATACTTTCTATAGGCTCGGGATCTCCATCTTCCCACTGCCCTGATACGCTCTACTGGCATGCCAACTGTGGCTGCAAAGGAAGCCGCCCCGATCCTAAATGAATGCGAACCAAACTCATGTGCGGGGAGGCTTATGCTAGCCAATGCCTGCCGTAGCACCGCAGTAAACTGGTGCCTCGTGAGCAGGGCTGTGCTTGCATGGTGGAATACCCACCCCCCGATTGGCGGACGAATACGCAGATACTGCTCCATTGCCAGTACTGGGCACAAGACTGGCCATCCCGCTCTGGCGAGTGATATATCCTGGCCCCTACCTCTCTGATCAGTTTTGGAATACCTCAGTCTGATGTACAAACCCTGCTGATCCACCCTGATGTCAGCAATGACTATGGCCAGATTGGAATTGTCCCTTGCTGTCTCGGCCACCAGCTCGCTCACCCAAAATGCTCCAAAGAAAGCTATCTTAAATGCTGTGGCAAACAAGGCCACTTCGAATTAATTGAAGCATAACCCGGGGAGGGCTTCACATATCCGAACCAGCAAGTGGGGGTTGATGGGAACCCTGGCATCCCCTGACTGCTGACCCTTGCAGAACCAGCTTTCCAACATCCTGCGAGCAAAGAAACCCCTGTCTGGTAGGACATGCCCACAAAGTTCAGTGCCGCAATTTTGCCGGCAATGGTACTGTCCCGCTCTGCCGCAGTTGCATTGCAAATTGCAGCATCTGTCCCTCGGGAATCGGGAATGACAATGCCCACCCTAGGCTTGCCCTAAAGTTTTGGAATTCAGGAAAGGATCAGTTGTAGGCGACCTGAGTTCTCGCTGCTATGGAACCCCAAATAATGTTGTATAATTCTAGGATCCAGGGTTCCACAAATCTGATGGGAGGGGATCCGATGTCTGTCTGGCTCCAGGAACAAAGGAGCAGAAATGCTCCATGTGGAAGCGAGAAAGGGCATCGACTGCACTGTTGTTGACTCCGGGAACATGTTTAGCGGTAAATAATATATTGTACCGCAAACATGTCAAAACAAATGCCCTAACTAGCTTCATATCGCTCTGCGATTTTGATGATGATGAGTTTATTATGTGGACCACGACCATATTGTCGCACCAGAACAATATAGAGTGATCTGCCAATTCCCCTGCCCAAATCCGGATGGCCATCACAATGGGGAACAGCTCCAAGAAGGTAAGGTCCCTAGTTATGCCCATTATCCACCACTCCTCCGGCCATGGGGCAGCACACCACCTCTGCCGGAAATACACACCAAATCCTAAACCCCCTGCTGCATCGGAGTGAACTTGAAGTTCAGTCTCCAGCAACAGTTACTCTGTCCAAAAGCTAACTCCATTGGATTCCTCCAAAAAGGTGTCCCATACCCTAAAGTCATCCTTCATCTCCTGCGTTACCCAGATGTGATAATGAGGTGAGAGATTGCCCCGAAGTTTGACGTAGAGCTGAAACAAAAATGCCCTTCCCAAAGCTACAGGCAAAATTCAGACTTCCCACCAGGGACTGCAGTTCCCTTACTTTGATCTTAGCAGCTGCCAAACATGCGGTTACTTTATTCCTCAACGAGTTAACCTTATCCCTTGGAGCCGGGACACCCCTTCAACTGTGTCCAATTGAATACCCAGGTAAGTAATCACTGTGTCAGGCCCTTCCGTCTTTTCCAGGGCAAGGGGAATTCCTAATTTTTCAGCCACCCTCGGAAAGGTCTGTATCAGTCCAACACACTCCTGCATGCCTGCGAGGCCGATAAAGAGGAAATCATCGAGATATTTTTTGATCTCCCCGCTTCCCACATGCCACCCGACCACCCATTCCACCAATGAGCTAAAGCGCTCGAAGGCAGAACATGAAATAAAACATCCCATGGGCATTGCCCGATCGACATAAAATTGCCCTTGAAAGTGAAAGCCCAGGAGATGGAAGCTACCTGGGTGCACGGGCAACGGACGAAAGGCCGATTTGATGTCACACTCTCCTCATGGCTTTTACAGCCATGTTGAACGGAACGTAATGGACCGATGTGCGCTCCCTCGGGATGGCATAGTTAACCGATCTCCCTTTGGAGTAGAATAAGTGGTGAATCATCCTGTATTCCCCCGGAGTTTTCTTTGGAACTATCCCTAATGGGGAGACCACCAGGTTCGCCATCGGGGGAGTTGCAAATGAACCCAATATCCTACCTTCTCTTACCTCTTTGTCCACCTTTTCCCTAATCACCTGCTCCATACCCTTCAAAGATTTCAAATTCGGGGAGGGGAATTTTCCCAGCGGGCAGGGATTCGAAAACCTTCTTAAAAACCTTTAACTATATACACTACCTCACTCCTATCAGGGTGTTCCCGTAAGGCTGCTTCTAATTTGTCCACTCTAACTGGTGTTGGGGCCCTTTGCATTATTCCCCCCGGGTTGACCTCCTTGTCCCCCTTTTCCCATTCTAGGTGGGTTACTACGTCCCCTAAATCCTGTCTGCCTTCCCCTCGTACAGGCCGATGTTGGGTGACTCCCCCCACAGATGGAACATGCATGCTTGTACCTGTAGTTGTTGCGGTTGCAACGGCCGGACCGTGCAAATTCCCAACATTGGGAGGCCCCCATGTTCTGGACCCTCTGGCCCTCCCTCTGAAATGGCTCATTCAACGGGGCCACTCCACCCCGTGTTAACACGTGGCCGCAATCAGTTCGAGGCCCACTCACATTACCGCACATGCTATCGAGCCACAGATCGTTGGCATGCGTATCCCACCTGAGGCCTGGCGTATAGGACACCCTGTGTCTGAAGGCTTCATTGTAGCGCAGCCATGCCCCGGACGGGCCGGTATCGTATGCTCGGTGGATTATGTCTGCATACTTCATCATCGCATATGCCCTGTCCAGGTATGCCTGCACCACAACTCCCTGGTACACAGCCCATGCTAGTGTCCAGTTACGATCCACTTTCGGGCGCTTAAAGCGCTCCCTGTCCTTATCCTTATCGTTAGAATCTGTCAGGGGTTCTGAGAATAGTAGCGTGAAAATATCCACATACTCCCCCCTCCAGATTTTTTCACGTGTTGGTTGGTGAAGATGTGTCCCCAGCGGGGCTGACAGGTCAGAATACCCCCCCCCCCCGGGGGCTGCAGTGGTCTCTCAACTATATTTCCCCCAGCCAAGGGCTGCCCCCATACCTGGAGTGCCTGTGGCCCATATTGACCTAACACCCCCTGCGGGCACAAGGGGGGGGAACCCAAAGTGGGGGCTGGTGTCCAAGCCCCATTCCACCATAATCACGGGGACTGCATTGTCCTTGACCCGTCCCCCAGCCCAATTGAGGACTGTTGCGCAACTCCCGCCGCGCCACTACCAAAGGTACCACAAGGATAACCACTCCGCATGCCCTGGACCTGGCCATACATCCCCCGGGGTCGCCCCAGTGATTATGACGGCACCCCCGCCATTGCCCCGGGAGAACCAAACAGGTAATTAACCCCTTCACCTGGCATCTGCCCCATTGCCCCTGTGGTCTGCAGAGCGGTTCCGGCTACTGTCGCGCCCATGGTGCCCTGTGGGTCACCGTATCCTGCCTGCTGTGGCAGCTTTGCTGTACCAAAGATTTGCCCCATCTGATGGCCTCCTGCTATGCCAGCCACCATCTCTGCATCACTCCTGCCTCATAAATACTAGTACGGCTGTATCTGCTGTCCCATGCGTGGCTGTTGAATGGCATCCAGCTGCTGCCCCTACTGTGCCACCGGAGGCAGTTGGTAACTCCGTGCCATGGCGAACAGACCCTGCTCCAGGGCCGCTATCCTCAGGAGTGCTTCCTCCACTCCGAAGCAGTTTCCTTCGCTGTCCGGGCCGGCCACCACCCGTTTCTTGTTCCTGTCAAAACACGGGGGCGGCCCACCAACCCTGCCCACCACTTGTTGGGCACGCTGCAGTGGGAAAGTCTGACCCCCAACTGGCTGCGTGGCGCCCAACCCTTCTGCTCCTCTGACCCCTTCCTGTGTCTGTACCAGGGCCAGGGTTTGATCCGCCTCTGACTGAGGTCCAGCCCCAGCTTGGACCTCCCTCACCTCGATGTGATTTCCATCCCTGTATTGTGCAGGGGTGGCTACTGGATGCCCCCCTTGTTCTCCGGGTCACAGCCGACTGCTGTGGGTCAGACCCCCCCCGTTGACCGGGGGGCCCCGAATTGTCCAACACCCCGTCCGTTGCCAGAACTGGCTGTGACCCGGAGGCCCCCGAAGCTGTCCCCCGAGACCCAGCTTACCCGCCAGCGTAACTGTGCCTCCTACCTCCAGGTGGGCCATGGCTGCCTGGGGTTCCCCACTCAGGCCCATCCCCCACATCTGGGGGGGGGGTAAATTAATCCCTCCCGCCATTTGTGGTTCAATTCCTCCTGAGCCCAAACACCAGGCCCCAGATGGCTGGCCCAGGCCTGCTCCGGCCTGCCATGCCCCCTGTGCCACCGCCCCACTGGGCTGGAGTTGCAGGCCCATGACTCCCCACTAAGCCCTGCCTGCTTCCACAGTCCGCTAGGCCATGCCTACCCAGGCCCTGCCTACTGAACTGCCACCTGAGGATGACTCTGTGGGCCTCCCCATCCAACTTGGCCCTGGATGGCGCTGGGCCCAGCCTGCTCCCACAGGCTGGTTGACCCGTCCTGCCCCACCTGCCAAGGAAGGGAACCCATATGCTAGCCTCCCGCCATGCTTTGCATAAGCACGTCACAGCCAGCTTGCGTGGCGCCAAGCACCGACCTGGCTGTCCCTGAGCCCTGTGGTGGCCATCCAACTGCTTCCGGCGCACGGGTTGCCTCCACGACGCTCTTCTTCTTCCCCCTCTTCGCCTTAACTTTACCCATCTCGGAGCTTCAAGAGACGTGGCCAACTCTGAGATGAAACCGGCGGAATGCTGGAATGGCGCCCAAGGGGGAGACTCCCCTTGCACAAAGGGGGAGGGAGTTCTCCAACCCAAGCCCGCCTATTGGCTAAGCCCCCCCACGTTGCCAGGCAACCTCAGCCGGGCTGCCGTTCTTCCCGCCGCGTCCTATCCCTTTATGCCTGGCAACATCCCCGCCCGCAGCTGCTCAGCTGTAAGCGAAGGGTGCGGCCACGACCCACCTTGCTCCTTCCTTTTGGAGCGCACCAGTTTCCCCTGGTGGCCACCTATTAAGGCGGGCCAAGTAAACACACATTGTGGACTAATAAGATCATTTCCCAAGCCTGACCTATTTCTCTCACAAGACGATGGATTTGTTCTAGCTTCCCCCAGATCTACCAAAGGCCCAGAATTGGAAGAGGGGGATTTGGTCTTTTATCCCTCCACAGTACTGGTCAACATTTTAAGTTGAGCAAAAATATGATTGAGTGTTTGGCTAATCAATAAAGTCTGATCTGCCATTAAGTTAAGAACACTTCTATCACCCAAAACAGAATCCAATATCTGTGAGACAGCCCCTTCAGCGATGTTTGGAACTTCCTCCAAATCTCCCACTGTCTCAGCCCCCACATTCCCTTGCACTTGAACCCTATTCCTTAATTTCCTAGTGGTTCTAACTGACAAAGGTGAATTAGGAGTACCATTAACATCTGGATCTAATATCCTCCTGTGGTTACAATTCCTTTGTTTTGGATCTCTGAAGATACCTATCGAACTTCCTCTGCTTATTCGGTGGGGTGGGGGAGAGACTTTATTATTCTCCACTACATGGCCTCTTTGATTTAGAAGGCATCATTATACTAAATCCTACCTCTTGAGCTTTAAAAGAAATTTTTTAAAAAAAACCAAGCTCCAAAGCCCTAAAAGAATCAAAATATTAGCTCCTATAAATAGAAACAAAACAAGCTTTTAAAGGGAAAAATTAATAGAATACAAACAAGATCAAAAGCCCTAAATCAACCAAGAACATTTAAAATAGATCAATATAACAAACTCCGCTATCCTAAATTTCCAAGATAATTATCAGCCTGTGAAGTCACAGAAATCAAACAATTCTAATTCACAGTCCCAGATTTCTAATAATGCAGTTAGCCTTAATTCCTTATTAAAACTAAAAGGGGAATCTGGAGTGGGAAGACCAGACCCCTATTGAGTATTGAAACCATCCAGGGGTCTCAGCATGGCAGCGGCTCCAGTAATCCATAGCAGCTCTCCTCAATCCCAGCAACTGCTGTTGCATCAGTCTGGCAGCAGGGAAGAGATAAGAGAACTCCCTCACTGCCACTTCAGTCATCTTCCAGTCGACATCTTCCAAATTGTTCCTAAACCAGGCAGTCAAAGAAGGGGGTGGGCGGAGCCGCAGCTGCCATGATCTGCTAATGGCTCAGCCAACGGCCGACAATGTGTTGCCCTTCGGCTGGTGCCCTTTGGCTGGCGCCCAAAGGGCCCCACTCCTTGAATAAGTACCTGTGGAAGGAGGGTATAAAAGTGAATGACAGGGCAGCTCTCCCTTTCCAATCACAGCACTTCCAAACTGTTGCATCACTTTGCTTCTAACATCTATTTCTCAAAAAGAAAAGGGAATCTGGATTTCTTATGATTTCTGTCCTGTTACCTTCCCTCCCCTTTGGTACCCCTCATCTCATTTCCCCACTCGCTTCCATGCCTTACCTCCTCTTGCGCAGCACCCACATGCCTTAATCTGATCTGGTGACTCGCTTTTCCTCCCCAGCTCCAGAGTCAGGGTGCACTGAGTACTTCAGTCAGTATTTGCAGGTAATACCCATGTTTTTGGGCACTCTGATGGGTACCTGACAGGTTACCTGGCCAGCCGTCCAATGTGTGCACGGTTGCCCAGAAAAGAAATCCAGCCCAGAAGTGCACTTTCTCTGGATTTGCTAGGACTTCCTGAGACTGCTCAGCTGAGCCAGGTTCTTCCCACTCGGCTTCTCTGAGCAAGGGAGGGGAGAAGGACGCCTCTCCTGGCCTGGCTGAAGGCATTGCATGCACAACCCCACTATGGAAACTGTGATGCGTCCATTGATTTTTCTGGCCGGAAGCTGTGCTGGGATTGGCAGACGGAAGGAGTAGCTGGGTGGGTGTGTCAGACTGGGGAGCATGGGTGCAGGCAGAAGCCAAGCAGGCTTGGCATCAGAATCCCAGAAAATCCACAAGAGTTGGCATTCCGGGACATTGGGTAGCCTATCAAGTCGCATTTAGACACTGGTCCATTTAAGTCAGACACCCCAGATTCACCGGGTTGCCCATATTTGTAGGTGCCCAGCTGCAGTTCTACTCCAGTGCCCCCAATGCTCACCCAGAACTCCCTTTGCTCTGGCAACCCTTCCTATGCTTTGCTTCCCTGCTACTCCCCATGCCATGCCTAGCCTCCTACCTACTCCCCCCCCCCCATCCAGTTAGTATTGGGCCCAGTAATTTGGTTTGCATCAGGGCCGTATTAAACCTAGCTATGCCACTGATCCTAATGAATAAAAAATCTTCTTGGGGAGCTTAACTTCACATTTCATATGAAAAAACATCAATGACCAACAAACATTGGTCTAAAACCAAACATCAAGAAACTTAATGTTTCTTGATGTTTGGTTTTAGAGCTGAGTGAACGTGGCAATGTTTACAATTTACAAATCCCACCTTCTTCTATCCATTCCTATGTTAGCGTAAAGGGAAGACACTGGCTTGGAATAGACCTTGTTAATGGGTGTTAACAAATGAGATGATATCCCACACCAGGTGTGTGTCCACCTGCCCATTTATTAGATGTTCACCATCAGACCCACAGCCCCCACTCCCGATGAGGTCCCGGAGTATGTGGAGCCTGCCGTGTAGGCTAATGTGTGCCCCTGTGTCTGCAACCCATCAAGTAGGTTGTGTGCAGTCTTGCATGTGTACAGGACCACCAGCACTATAGTGTCATGGGTGAAAAGCCTAAGGTGTTCCAAGGAGCAACCGCTTCTGGCCCCTCTTGCTCTCACTGGCACGCACATAACATCTTGCACCGATGTAAGTGCAAGCCGTGGCTCTTTCGCCAGGCAATCAGTGGAGGGAATGTTTGTGGGGAGGGGTGAGGGAGATTTTTCATATATTTTTTTACACACTCTGCCTTGCTTTTATTGTATAGGTTTTTGATACTGTTGATTTTTGTGTGTGTAGATTTTAACATTTTATTGTTTTTATTTCTGATTGATGTGAGCTGCCCTGAGCTGCCAGAGGCAGGATGAGGCGAAGTATAAAATAAATTAATAACGTACACCTTAAAAGCCCGCCGGCACCAATGTCAAACGTGCGTTCTCCCAGCTTGTCCTGGTTTGCAGCAAGTGCCCAGCTCTTGCTCTTTGTGAGTCATTGCATTCTTAAGAACTATTTGCAGATGCTTACTGTTGCTGTTGCCATGGCTCATGTTGACTAACAGGTACTTAAATACCAATTTAAGTACCTGTTAGTACTTAAATTTAAGTACCCCCTCCTCTCCCTCTGACCTGACCGTCTGCATTGACGGGGTCACCATCCGTCCTGTTCTCCGTGCCCGCAGCTTGGGCTTCATTTTTGACACGCACCTCTCCTTTAAACCTTACATTGACNATTATTATTATTGTGTTGTTGACTATTATTATTCAAATGTTGATTCTTAGGCTTTTCCTGTTAGTCAGCAGTCAAATTAAAAATGGATACACTATGAAACAAGGATATGGACAATTCTTTATTTTTTTGTGATTAAAAGCTAAATTCCCTAGGTTACGTCAATGATAACATATATAATAAATCTAAATATAGCTATCAAAGCAGTAACAAGTAACAATATTAAAATGCAGTAGCGAGCAAACAAATACTCCCAATGTTTACAGATGTTACCAGTTTCTACTCTGAAAGTGACACTACCTTGCCGTGTCATTACAAAAGAGCAAAAGCATAGTTACTATCCATCAATGAGACCTGCTCTTGATGTTGGATATGCGGCGTGGGCACAGATTCAAAGCATCCTGTTCCAGTGCATTCAACTCCAGAGCTTCCTCCTTGAGTATGTTGCTCCACGACAATGAGCATTGTTGCTATGGGACAGGCAACATTTTCCAACCCCTTGTTGGTGTCATCCCAACACATGGAACCTGACTGCCCACCCTAGTTCCCCCTGCAATTCCAGGAAAAGGATCTGAAAAAAGGTAGAAATAGAAGGTACCTTCTCTGTAGAGAAGGTACTTTCACTTTAAAAGTGAAAGTTCTTTGAAAGCTATTTATTGGTTAAATAAAGTTCTACGTTTTTTAACCATGGTTAACATGCTCCTGGAAGAGGAGGGAATTTTGGGGGAGGGAGGGCATGGAGAATGGTGGTATTGCATAGTGATAAGCCGTTTTAGGGCTGGGGATTGGAAGGGAAGGTGGGTGGTGGCTGCCCTGTAAATGGGGTGGGGGGAGTCCTCAGGCCATGAACTTGGACGTGAGGGGGTGAGGTGGTGCTGTGGAGAATGGTGGTGTGACACAATAAGCCCTTCGGGGCCTGGAAGCATTTGCACTTGAGAATGGGGGTATGCCTGTCCCCTGGGGCTATGCTAAACCGTGGTGGGGGTATGTTATCAGTATGCCTATGTCTCTGTGCTTCCTATTGTCATTCTGAGATCCAGCTCGCCTGCAAATGCCAATAGGAAAAGGCAGGGATCCAGGATTGCAGCTGGCTATCCTGCAAAAATACCTGGCTAGCCTGGAATGCACAGGGAAAGGAAAGGATGGTAAAGAGCATTGAAGGTGGACCATGGACAGAAAATATGCTGTCCCAGTGCTGGGGGTGGGTGTATGGGCCATAGGAAAAACAGTGGCATGCACACAAAACATTTTATAAGGCTTTATTGACAAAACGATTATTTGAAACCGTTCACTAATGGCCATTAAATTGTCACTGATGGTGGGTGTTTTGGCTAGCATTGCAGTTGATGTGCTGACACAAGGAACTCTCCAGCTATGTGCTGTTTCGTTCTGTTCAACTGGTCCCAGAACAGGGGTACTGGCTCACCAGAGCCAACAGACAGGGTGTTCTCCAACCGTGCTCGTCTTGCAGATGAGAACACAGGTGGCAGTTGTTAGCAGGGGAGCAGTCTTCAATTGGAAATCAATCCTGGCAACAGTTGATCTCCAAAACCGCTGATGCTTGACAAAAGCCAATATCCCTCCTCCCTCCAAAAGAAACCCCCACCTACTACCTGTCCCCCTCACCAAATGCCTGGCGAAACAACCAGGTCTTACACTGTCTACAGAAGGAGGGGAGATCCGGAGAGAGGTGAATCTCCACCCAGAGGGAATTCCACAGCTGTGATGCTGCCTCCGAGAATGTCCTCTTAAGATAGCCACCTGGGGGACCTCCAAAAAGGCGCCCCCAGCTGACCACAGGGGCTGATCCAGGACACAGGAGGTGAGGTGGACCCACAGGTAAGCGAGGCCCAGACTGGTTGTATGTGTGTGTTGCTGCACCAGCACTGCCAATGCAGGTGGCTATTAAACTGCATAGACATTTCTGTCACAATCATGTTAGTGCATACAACAACCTGTTGAAAAACATTACAGATGCTTATCACCATGGAAGCACAGAATTTTTTTATTGGGCTGTGGGGAAACCACTGAATATTAAGAAATGAATAGATGGGGATCTTCAACGAGGTGAAGGGTACTGTGCTTGGAACGTATGTGGGAGCAGAGCTGCCCATTGGTTAAAAGCTACACGTGTACCATCTTTTGAAAATAACAATTTTGGCTTGCAATGAGCATGAAGGGTCATAATGCCATAGGAAATTATTGCTACGGGTTGTTTGTCCAGAAAAGCCCAATGGCTTTTGTCTGTGGGTGCTGCGGCTGCCCAGTGTACAGGGCCCAGACAAGGTGGGGGTGGGGGTGTGATACCATGGCCTTTACTGACATTTGGATGAGGCCTGATGTACAGAGAGAACTGTCAAGTCCATTCTCCGAGGCAGCCTACGTGCTCGTAGGGTGGCACGTGCATATGATGGGGTTCTATTTATTTATTTACCATTTTTCTACCCCGCCCCCTTCTGCTCACAGAGCAGCTCGGGACGGCTTACAAAATACGTAAATAAAAACCACACACAAAAAATATCATTAACGTTAAAATGCTACAAATAAACTAAAATGGCAGAACTCCCCCTTCCCACCCCACCCTATTTATTTATTTATGTATTTCTATGTATGCATGATGGAGTGCAGACACAGTAGAATGCTGCTGCAGTTCCGAGTTCAGCAGAGTGGGAGCCCCGGAGAAAACGAGAGAGTGGGATGCGAACAACATGACTTTTCCAGACGTTTGTGTGCTGCTGGAATTAGGGCAGTCACTGACAGAGGCTGGATCTTTTCTGCTGTTTTTTCTAATCACTGCCCTAATGACAGTGAGAGGATACCCAGGGGATCACCAGGAGTGCCTCAATCATATAGCAGAGATGAATCTCTTGGGGAAAACAAGTGACTCAGGATATAGGGAACATGGACCCACTCTGATGGAGAGCGTCTTGAGTTACATGAGGTTTGGACAAGCAGAGAAGTGCAGAGCGTCCTGGAGAGTGGGAATGTTTTCTGCCCCAACTGTATGGTAATACAGAAGATGCTAAAGAGTGGGTACAACAGGCAAATGTTTGACTGGGGGTAGTATGTGAGCAGAAAGGGATTTCCAACACCACAGCTGTGAGAACCCAATGAAAGTGCAATGCTACCTACCAGTATATTGCTATGAGACATAAATGCAAGCAACCAGGTTGATAACATACAAGGAGTGATTGCTTGCATTTTTACTTTCACTACAATTTTCACTATGGCTGCTCAATATAATATGTGATTTGCTCAGTTAAACTCGGCATTATCTGCAAAAGGTTATTTCCAGCTGCCAAGTTCTGAAAAGCGTAAACCCAAGTAAACCCTGGACTCCAGGGGGCTATTGTCTCATTAGTTAACATCCAATGTGTTTGGTATGTGGGTGGGCTGGGATATCAGGCACTGGAAAGCCTCCTGGAGTCCTGCGGGGAGCTACAATGGAGAGGGCATTCTCGGTGGCTGGGTTTGGCTGCGCCTTTGGAACGCCTTCCTGGAGGAAGCTCGCCTGGCCCCAAGCCTTTTGACATTTTGGTGAATTTGTAAGACCTGGCTGTTCGCCCAGGCCTTTGGGGAGGGGGTGGGTGGGTTAGGGGGTGTTTTATCTTCCCCCCCACCATTATTTATTTATTTATTATTATCCCAGCCTGTTTTACTGTAATGTTTTTATGGAGTGTTTAGTATTTTTTATATATAAATTGTTTTTATTATGAACTTGTTAGCTGCCCCGAGCTGTTCGCAGGAGGGGCGGGATACAAATTGTTGTTGTTGTTGTTGTTTTTTTTTTTAAAGTAAAAATACCCCAGAAGAAAGAAACTGCTGGTGCGGTTTCTTGTTCCTATGATTTTCTAGAACTGCGAGTCGTCATAGGGAGCTGGATACTGAGAAGTAGGGGGGGAAGGGTTAGCGGGTGGAATACGACAGGGAAGAATGCCTGCCCGTCGAGTAGGCTTTTTATGCTAAACTTGTGAGTGGGGGTTGCCTGCAAACCCAAGGAATGCATGCAGGGGGCTGCCCGTTTATTAGGCTTTACATGCTGCTCACGTGAGTGGGTGATGCACAGACCAAACCCTGGACTCCAGGGGCCTATCTCATTTCTTAACATCCAGTGTTAGAGTCCTTGCTCAGATTCCGTGGTGTGTACTCTGAAAGCCAGTTTAGAGAGGTTGGATACTGGAAGATCAGGTAGCACTTAGCGCATGCTCAAGGAATTTGAGGGCAATGGCTTGGAGAAGGTGAGGTTAAGCATGTTTTACAGACAAATAAAATCCCAACAACAATAATAAAACATTTCAAGGTGGCACAATAACTATGCAAAATACTAATAAGAGAAATAAAAACAGATACACATATGGACTTATGCAGCAGAATGCTGCTTTAATAACTTCCATATCGGAAGACGTGTGGTGGAACTGGCACACTCCTCAAATTAGCAGACATTAATTGGGCTCAGTGTGCTGTTGATTTGTTTCTTGCCAGCAACCAAGAAACAGAGTTTGTTCCCTTTATCAAACCTCTCCTATTCAGTTATTCACTTTCCAGATCTTGCACATAAGGATAAATTCCCTCCGGACTGCAGAGGACAAGGATAAATCCATAGCAGGCTTGGAAACCTGGCTTTGACATCTCAAACTACTTGTATGCAGGCAGATGGAACAACTTCTGGCAGCAAGAATGGCTTCTGTATATCCACATTGTCCAGGCACGTTACACCAAAGAAAATCTTCTCTCCTAGTTCAGCCAGGTTGCTGCGCATGGCCTTTTGTCTGCTAGTCCATAAACCTTTTCTATCCTTGCAAAAGAGCCTGTAAAAGTTGCCTAAGTATCTTCTTCTTTGATTACTGATGAAGATCAAGCTGCAAGGGGAAAGTGAACCGTTTTTATCTTCCACTGCCCTTTTTGTGAATTGGGTCAGACCACTCTTTGAAATTCCCTGATGCTCTGAAGGGGTGGCTGCTGTATTCTCTTCTAAAATGAAAGAGAAGTCAAACCATTAAGCTCAAAGACCATAGAATACCACCACCCAGGAAGGAATAGGAAGATGGAGGAGTTCATTAATAGGGACTGTGTGTGTCTAACACACATTAGGGCAGGTCAGAGTCCATCTAATAGAACACACAAACCAGTGAATTACAATAGCCTATATAAAATCATTCCAGCTGATTATGCAGTCATTAATATCCCAAAAGGCAGGGCTCTGCAATCATTTATATAATGAAACTGAGAGTGATTAATTTCAATTAACACTAAAACATGAAGGAAAAATCTACGTTAATTATATTTCCTACAGTGTCATTTTCTTCTTTCTTTTAATGAAAAAGCCTAGCAACAGATTTACTATATGCTGTTGCTAGTGTGATGTATCACTTTTTTAGTGCTACAAACACATTTACTTTTCACTCTTGGTGTGAACTGCTGGAAATGAGCATGGCTTCAGATTTTTGAATTTCATTTGTTCAAGGAGGACTTATCCATTGCTGAATATCCAACTATTATAATAATTAGAGAAATGGAAATAGCCAGAATGACACTAAACAAAATTTAAATATTAATCTGACCTATGGAAGCAAAATGATCTTTCAAAACGTTCAGCTGTAGTAAAACCTTGCATTAAAAATTGTATTCAGACTGAGGAAGTGATGCTTTCATTGTGAATCTGTTTGAGATTCCACATCCAGATAGCCTGAAATTTGAATTCAGGATGAATTCAAAAGTTATACAAACGTTTTGAGCTGTTTGGATGAAGCATCTGCCAATTTAGACTGAACTTGCATTAGGAAATTTGACGTTACCGATTTGGAATGAACTTGGAAAAGAAACTGATGTTTGGTTTCAGCGATCTGTTCAAATATTTGTCTTGTGTAGCTCTAAGGATAAAAATTGGACCCTTTTCTATAAAACATACATTATAGTAGATAAAAGTTAGTACATTTAGCTTTAGGTATATTGCTTCCCAACTGACAATGAAATAAACATTAGTGGCATTTTAAAACTGCTAGTCTAACTACATTAATATCTTATTTATTTGGAGAACATCAAAACTAGTACACTGCATGTTTTTAATTTCCTTATCTAAACTGTCCTAAGTATAAAGGGCTTTCTATAGAGGTTGACACAGCAACAGGATATCCAAGGCTTGTGCAATGTGAAATGGGGCCAAATATTCCTTAAGCAGAAAATGAGCCTGTAGTACTTTTTGACATTAGCTACTATATCTTCAGAATCCTTGATAATTGGTACAGTCAGATATATTGCAGCTGTCTGATGATTATTAAGTACTTAGATCAATCTTATTTATGAGCAGGAGCGATGTATTAACTAAAACACTGAGTTTATAATCCTTCATTTTAATTTTCTAGTATGAGGTTAGATTTAAATTACTGCTTTTATGTTTTTCTTTATGCATCAGTTTGATGTTCCTACATAACTTCCTCACTATCTGTTTTGTTGAAAAACACACACCCTCACCCCTCACTCACCCACCCCCACCCTCTTTATCTTTTTATTTACTGGACAAACTCCTTTTGATGCCAGTTAAATATATATTTTACTGGTGTAAAAGAGAATAAGGCTCGTTGTCAGTGAGGCTGGGGGCCAAACTTTGTTCCTTTGCAGTTTGATCCTGCAGTGTGCTGAGAGCATTCAACTCTCAATGAAGTCTGAGAACTAAAGGTGATCCATAGTCTTAAAGGTGGTTGGCATCATCTGAAGTTAATCAACTCACTAAAGAAAAGAGTCACAACCAGCAGCATCTTCTTCACCCTTACAAAATGCCAGAGGTTCCATAACTACACTATTGCTATTGATTTTACACAGAAGCTTTTAAACTGTGGTGACAACTAAGATAGGAACTGTCCGTATAAAGTCCATTCACCTGTTCAAATATCTTGAGATAAATAATACATACATAGGAGGCTGCTTAAGTTGAATTTAGTTGGCTGTCTAAAACAGTTCAACTTATCAGGAGAAGCAAATCTTTAAAATTCCCCATCCCCAACACTTTATGTGCGGGGTGTGTGTGTGTCTTGTTCTAGCCACCTTACCTTTGAGGCGACAGAGGGTGTCTTTGCCAGCGCGGGGTTCTGAGCCGGCCCGGGGTTTTGGTGCGGAGGGAGAGGTGAGCTGCAAAGGGCAGTGTTTTGCTGGTGCTCCTGCACCAGCTCAAGGAGGCGGCAGTGCGAATTGGAGGTGGCGTGGCTTGTCCGGGGACAGCGTTTTGAGCTGGCTCCTGCTCCATTCGGCCTCCGAGGAAGCGCATTGCCCACCCACCCACCCTCTGGACTGGTACTGCAGGATTACCGGTCCCCTGCCTCAGGACCATAACAATGGAAGGGGTCCAGGTTTAGGAATTGACTGGGATCTTCTCCATTCAAATTCTTTTAGCTAATGGCACTGAGCTGATGGGGTGAAGGGTTAGTTCACGTTTTAAGTTTGGCAGAATTAGAGCCCTTCACCCTATAAACCACCCAGATAGGCTAATTGGTTCTTTCTCCAATCAAGTGCTTCATTTGGTTATTAATAAAGTTGCAGCCATTTAAAATCCCATACTGTCTGTTGCCTCATTTCATGTGTGTGTGTGACAATTGACGAGTCTTTGGTAATGTAGGCTTTCAAATGTTAAAAAAAACAAGCAAACAATATTAAAAGTGCTGCTAAAAATTTTTAATAATCCAATCAAAATTAATATGGTGATTCCCTCCCTCCCCGCCCCCCCTTAGCATTCTATTACAAGAGAGTACTTTGACAGAGATGTACTGTGATCTTGAGATGGCTTCCACCAGGAAGGGAGAGGAGGCGAAAAAAGGAGAGGGGAATATTTTTCCTGCTAGTCAGCTTGAAAAACAGAATCCCTGTTTTAATGTTCCTGGCAGGCCCGGCACCAGGCATGTGGCATCTGTGCAGCGCACATGGCCCCGCGGCCAGCTGGGGCCCCGCACTTGCCTGGCTGGGCAGCAGGCTGCAGCCAGCTTCTCCCCCAGTAAGTGATTCTTCCTCCCCTCCCTGGCTCCAGACCCCATCCCTCACCTGTCTCTTCCTTCTAGTAGAGCAGGAGCAGCAGGGACACTTGATGGGGCTGGAAGATAAGGCTGTTTGTTTACAAACAGCACCTCCCCACCTGCTGATCAGAAGGTTGCTACCTTGTAAAGAAGGTTCTTCGAGATGGCT
>QEPC01008309.1:1666362-1704329 GCA_003113815.1 Sphenodon punctatus | reverse complement strand
GTGAGCGCGCACGCACTCCCACTCACCATGGGTGCATGCACCATGTCATTCACACGGGGTTTCCCCACCCATGAACACACAGAAATCTGTGTGTTCATGGCTGGGAGGAGAGGCCCATGTAAAAAGGGCCACATTCTCACAACTGTCTTACTTATACTATCTTAGGTAGGAATTTTGGATGTAAAGCAATATCTATTCTGTCTTGGAAAATAAATCTGCAAATATGGTTCTGAGATTATTATGGCTGCTATTTCACTAACTCTTCTTAATGAAGTTATTGCTAACAGGAATACTGTTTTTAAACCCGCACCCCATAACCAGTTCATTTGCACTCCCATATAATCAATTCACGATGCCCCGTGGGCACAAATTAAATGGTTATGGGTGGGGGGCAGCGTGAATTGATTATATGGGGGCGGGAGCACAAATGAACTGGTTATGGGGTGGGGGCAGCATGAACTGATTATGGGGGCACAACTGAACTGGTTATATGTCTCTTTTCATGACCTAATGCGTTTAATAAGCTAGCTGCATTTGGGGTGTCGTGTGTGTGTGTGATAGCAGCACCTCTGGACTGGTCGCACTGCATGTGTGCACAAGGCACAGGCGACACCGGCAGGAAGAAGCGACAGGCCCTGGAGGCCAGGCTGGCTAAGATCACCCCCTCCTCCAGTAAGGCAGTGGATGCTGTCAGTCTCTCTGCCTGCCTCACAGCCCGCCCAGCTGTCCCTGCAGTGGAACCACTCCTGGGGAGTGGTGGTAGACACTCGGCTGGGGGGGCGGAAGCATTGGGAGCCCATTCTTCTCTATGGTTGCTCGGAGGAGTGGAGAATGGGACTCCTTCCTGTCCAGAGGGAGTAAGTTTTATGTAAATTTATACATGTGCATAATTAGGTTGGGCCTAATTATGCAAATTAGGCCCTGCACCAAGACTTTGCACATGGCCTCACAAACCCTGGGGCCGGCCCTGGTTCCTGGTATCTGCTTCCCTCTAGTTCTCACCACAAGTAACTGTTTTAGAAGAACCAAAGTCTAAAGGGGGCCCCTGAAGCATGATGTGGGGCTCTGAAGCTGAAGGGTGTACCTGGGATAGGAAGAGTGCCTGTGTCCAGCCACCCGCCTCTTGAGACTTGGTGTGGGGGGGAAGTGGAGCAGTGCCCCCGAGGTGGAGCAGCAACGGACCTGGGGAGGCAGAGAAAGCAGCTGGAGCGGGGCGCTAACATCACCCTACCTGACGGGGGCAGGGACTGGGACAGGCTACTCCCAGGTTGCAGGTACAAGAACAGGGTGCAGCCGTCGGAGCCGCGGCCATCAGTGGCACATGTCGAAGGGGCATGGCCAAAGGGACATGCCCTTTGGTTGTGCCCTTCGGATGGGCCCATCGGTTGGGGCCAGGAGCTAAATTTACAATCATGAATGCTATATGGGAAAGGGAGTTGGCTGGTAAGGGAATTTTTCTTTTTGGAGTAGTTGGAGTGGAAGAAGTTTCTCCTCCCCGCTTCATAGTAATTGGAAAGGGATGGGAATTGAGGCAATTGGATAGTTAGTATAGAGGTTTTTTTTATATATTTCTTGTGTTATGTGCTGTATTTTCAATCTAGAGGATTGTATTTAAAATGTTATCAAAGGTCGTGGAGGTTGGGATTGGGTTGTGGTTACCTGGACATATAGGATTGTAGGTGTTTTATGTTTTGTTTGGTTTGGTTTGTGCCCCTCCTCCTGGTGAGAGCAGGAGGGGGGTGGGGAGGAAGGCTCCCCCTGGTGGCAGCAGGGTGGGGGAAGGATGGTATTGATTGTTAAAATATATTTTGTGAATTGATGGAATTTATTTGATTTGTATTGATTTCTCAAAGTTTGTTGTTGTATTGTGATTGTGTGGATTTTGTTTTCAGTTTGTTGTAAGCCGCCTCGAGCTGCCTGTGGCAGGAGATGACGGGGTATAAATTGAAAATACACTAAACTAAAACTAAACTAAATAAGCACAGTTCTGAGCAGCCCACTCTACAATCCTTGGTAAGAGTCTGTTTGGTGGTAGTTAACACGCTTGCTTTTAACCCTGCATACTACAGCTTAATTATTCATATATAGCCCCGCTCAGTTCTAAAAGCAAATGGGAAAGAGATTCCACAGTACACTTTTCATTTAAAACTCAAGGCTGGATTTGAATCATTAAGCTGTTGAGTGTCACTTTACAGAGTTGCTTATTGAGTCAGGGCAGCAGCAAGTTATCAAGCCCTTGCAAAATGTAGCACTTTCAGTTGACACAGGGCAGAGGGAACAAAGCAGTTTGACTTGAAAGGAAATTCTAGTTAACAGAGTTTGACTGTGTGAATATGCCTCTTCTTGTCCCTTGGTGTTGTGAACAGTTTCCAATAAAATGTTTGTTGCAAGTTTATTTTTTGGCAGTCTTTTTTCCCATTGCCTAGAAAGCTATAACCAGAAGTGCTTTGCTTTTACTTCCCACTCACAGTATTGGTAATCTCAGAAAATATCCGCTCATATTCAAGCTTTGCCATTAGCACATTTTAATTATGTATATTATCACCTAATGGTATAAATACATTTAAAAAGTAGAACATAAAGTTGTCAACAAAATATACACATTTGCAGGTGTATATTTTATGTATAATAAAACTGTAGTTACAGGACCATGATCCTTTTTTCCCACTGCATTTTGAGACGTATGTTTTTGTGTAAAGCAATCTCTGATGTTAGCATTTTGTTCTTCAGTAGTATGCTGTAGATCTTGTATTGAATCTAATGATTTTGCATAGTAATTAATTAAAATATCTTGCAAATTTAATGTGGGAAGGCAAGGTTGTGAAACATTGAAAATTAAACGCTCATTTTATTTTATAAACCCTTTATAAATGCATCTGCCCACTGCTGTCAGTGTAATAAACTTCCTTGGAATGTAAAATTAATTCAAAATAAAAATGAGGGTCATTGCTGAGGACAGACACATTTATTTGAAGAGGGTTGGAGCAACAATTGAAATAAGGTAATCCCTAGGGCAGAAACTCTTGACAGCTGCCATAAAACAGGAAGGCTGTTGCTGGTATCTGCTTCTGTGCTCACGCTTTTAGGAGAACCAGAGCCTCAACACACCCACAGTTCTGAGTGGCTTGTCAGCCAAGCTACTCTAGAGCAGGGATGAGGAGCCTTTTCCCTTACAGGGGCCACTTAAAAAATTAGTACAAGCTCTGAGGGCCACATGGAAATTGGGGATGGGTGTACTTAAGGGTGTGCTCAGGGACAGGAGTGTCTAGATCATGATTCTGTGCCATAGATGTGTCTTATATCCTTGTGTGCATGCCCTCATCTTTGCTCCCTTAACCTCAGCTCACTCTTTCAGTGCTAGGGGGGTAGGTACTCGATCTAGGGGCCAGATCAAGACACTGGACAGGGGCCAAATAAAAACTTGCTGTGAGATGCATTTGGCCTCTGTACTTGAGTGCACTCTAGACTGTGTGCCATACTAAACTGTGGCCACCAGGGATTCATCTATGGCCTTTAAAATGTTTGTTATAAGAAAGGTTGCTTTTTTTAAAAATGGAACTAGTAATAACGGTGTAACTTTGTAGTATTAATAATAGTACTTTGAACAGATTTATTTTATATCATGCTTCCTAAAAGTCAGTACAACATTTTAACTGTGAAATCTTCAGCTGCGGTGAGTCTGCTGTGGCTACACAAATTCATTGTGAGAACTGCTTTTCTACAGCATGCACACTTTTTCATACTCCCATTCTATGGGTGCAGCAATCTGTCACCCATTCACAGGCAACAGGCCACATGAACTGTCCCCCATGGGGAATCCAGGCAGGTGACACCAAACTATCAGGAGTCCTGCCATGCACTAGAGCGGGCTGAGGAGTTGGCCACACATACAGGCACCCAGCCCCTATCCTCTGGCCTGCCCACTATCTCGCCTCTGTCTGTAATGTAGCCATGTGGGGAATGGTGAATGCGCCTGCTGCCCAAGGGTGCTGGTGGACTTTGCAACAGGGTGGGGCAGCACAGAGACAGGCCATACAGTACGCAGCCCTTTAACCCAATGGGCAGCATTACCCCACTTAAGGCAACGCTACTTAATGCTGCACCTCTGGTCTTCCCCGGCCGGCAGATACAGCACATAGCAGCTTGTTGCCCACCCCATGGTGGGGTGAACATCTGTCAGCTGTGAAAGTCTCATGAGAATTGAGAATTTTTACTGAGATCTCGGGACGTTCTGTCGTGTTGTGCCTCAGTTTCCTCAAAGGGAAAATGCGCTTAGTGGTCCAGGCCTGACATAATTTGGTCTGGATATAGGGTGCTCTTTTCCAGTATGTGGAAACTCAGTTTACACTGTGCTATTAAGCCAAACCAGCTCAGCAGAGTATCGTAAAGACAATATTATTTATAAATGAGGCTATGAGACCGAGAATATTATAAAAATAAAGCATAGTTTACTTAAGTTCAAATAAAAACATGGTACAAAAGAGAAACTGTCAGTTAAAAATACATGATTCAAAAGGACATTTCTGTTCAAGGAACAATTTTGTTACAAGTTCAGAGATCTTAACATCTGTAAGATATAACATATGCTTTAAGTATTATTGGCTCAATGCATCAAAATAATATACTTTCATATTTACCCAGTCCTGTGTCCCATACTGCCATATGAAGATGAGAAAACTTCAAGGAAAGAAAGCTTTCTGAAAAATTCATCTTTCCTCTCCCTCTTTATGAAGAAAAAATGCTTAGGAGTCAGTTTGGATGACATCAAGTCAAAACAGCTGACGACGAGAGTTTTCTTAATGTACATAGTAAGAAGTCTGTTGATACATACTGAACAGGTAGTTTTCATCTGAGATAGGATTTAACAATGACTAAGATCCAAACAAACAAGGCCTCTTCCTGCCCTGCATGGGAGTCACGTCTCTTGACTCTGGTCAACAGTGGATGTTGATTTTTTGAAAGACAGACTGATTGTGTCTCTCTCCAAGATTACAGCTAAAAGGGCATTCTAGAGACAGTTCATTAGAAATTAACCACTCAAAGGCCTAGTCTAATGTTCAATATATTGAAAAATAGATGGCCAATAAAATATATACGGGATACATCACTCCCTCTCTTCAGCGAGAATGTGTTTCAAGAATGTATACAAAACAAGAATGAAAAATTAACAAAAAACGCAGAGCGGGGAGAGCTGTGCGGCGTACTGGGGAGATAGACTGAGTCCTGCCTGTCAGCCAGCTGTGGCGAGCGGAGCTCGGGGGCGGAGCATATTAGCACGCAGCAGGGACTTCATAAGCCCAACCAAGACCATGGTAGCGCCATAGGGCGTGCGCCTAAGGGCCGCGTGTACAAGGGTGCGCCCTTGTGCGTGGCCTTAGGTGCAGGCCGGGCACCAGGGTTTGCTTGCCACGCTTGTTGAATTGTCTCTTTATGATGGACAGGAAGAGAGGGTGGGTTGGCTCCCCCTCCCCCTCTGAAGATAATTTTCCAGCAAAAATTCTATGGACCATGCCAGACAGATGCCAGCTGTATCTCCTGCCCTCATAATCGCTGTCCTTGCCTCACAGAATCGGAGCTGGAGGATTTCTTGTTGGGGACCCCCGCCCCTATCCCCTCTCCGTGACAACTCAAGGGTAATTGAGGTAGTTCGGGGTTCTGCTACTGCGGATATATTATTACATGAAACTCGGTTGGTACATAGGACCGTTGAAGCCCTTTTATTGGGTATCAAAAATCTGGCCAAATCAGCTACCATGGCCCAAAACCAACTTAATGATGATATTGGTCCGATACAGGGGGATACTAAGGTTGTAGGGGCCCAATTGGTTAACCTAGCTGCACCTGAGGAGGATATAACTGAGATCATTTATTGACCATTCCCGCTCTACTATACGAAAAAGAATGTCAGTAAAGGAAAAGGAAGTGTATTTGTTCATAAGATGTGACCCTAATGGTACTATTCATTCATGAGACTCCTCAGGGGAGGTTGCTAACAATCTAGCGTACTTTTTGCGGGGTCCAGGTGTTTCTTCCCATATTTTGGGGACCCAACCTTTGGCAAGTGGAAAGTTTAATTACCAGCTGCGAGTTTCCTTTACGGATAGATGCTGGGTACAAAAGATATTTAAAGTCAGGAAGCATCTCTGAACCCGTGGGGTATCAATCCACAGGGTCATATCTTATATTGGGGAACAGTTACCAGCTGGGTATTCCATGCTGGTTTGTCTTCTGTCTTCTCCCAATGCAACTGTCCTTGGTCTATGAAATAGTAGAAGTTTCGGACCTGGGATTAAGGGGGATATAGCCAACCCCGTTGTGGTGCAGAGGGAAGAGATTAGCGAGGTTCGAATTACTCCTCCTGATTTGATGGAGTTAGGCCAGGAATGTTTGATTCCTCCTCTATTGCAGGAGGAAAAAACATCTTCTAATTCAAACATTGCTGCCCAGCAACCTATGGCATTGGATGTAAGCCAGGCTGGGCCATCTGGCGCAGCTAGCTCCATAAGTTGTGAGGAGGGGCTACTGACTCAAAGGATGGCCAACAAAGTAGGCAAAATTGTATTGGGGAAAGCTACTGTAGACGATCCGGTATGCTTTCAGGAGCTTTTTAGGCAGTTACCAATCATCGACCAGGACTTGTTTCAAACCAGGTTGGGGCATATTAAGACCTATGCTCAAGGGGCAGACATAGTGTATACTGCCCCCGGTAAGGAGGCCAAGAAAGCTAGGGACAGCTCACAGGGAGGGCAGGTTGACGTGACAGCGGTTCGTTATTTGGGGGATGAGGAAAATGGGTGTGTCCCGACCAACGAGGTCAGTGCCCTTGGGCTCCTATTACTGCCCCTACCTGGGTGGACTTGTTCGGCAAACTGTATGCTGATAGGAAGGTAGGGGTAGCCGACCTCAAGGGGGATTTAGAAGGGGATACCGCACACGAGCTGGGATGGCAGCAAGAACACTTCTCTGAGAAGGTGATTTATGAAGGCATTATGGCCTTGAAACCGCATAGGGCTGCTGGACCAGATTTGGTCACCCCGGAAATATTATAGGCAGCTCCCTATTGGTGGGCCAAGATGCTTTCACACCTCTTCCTGGTAGTCAGTAGAACTTCTAGAATCCCTAAGCAATGGGTCTTGAGTTGGATCGTCCCTATTTATAAGAAGGGTAACATTCGGTACCCGAATTGCTATAGGCCTATAAATTTGATTTCAGTTATAGGCAAATTATATGCCAGGATATTACTCCAACATCTCGAGAAGTCGGTCGAGGATCAACATCTGTTACCCCAGGAGCAATTTGAGTTTAGAAAAGGTAAATTGACAACAGATTGCTGCTTCATTCTACAGCATATAATTTTCAAATATACAAGGATTAGGAAGGGGAAGGTATATCTAGCATTTCTGGATCTTACTAAGGCCATCGACTCGGTACCCCGAGCTCGGCTTTGGGCCAAGCTGAGACAATGGGGAATCGAGAAGCTACTGAGCCCAATTATGCAGTTATACGTGAATAAGAAGGCTAGGGTGAAATATGACGATGGGCGGCAGCTGACTAACCCCTTTTCTATAGAACGAGGTGTGCGACAGGGCTGTGTCCTGGCTCCACTTCTGTTTGGATTATTTGTTGCGGACATGGTCGCCTATGTTAAAGCTGTTGAAGGCCATGCACCTGAAATAGGAAATGCCAGGATCAACCTGCTTCAGTTTGCTGATGATGTGGTACTTATCTCCCAGACTGAGGTAGGACTAAGGAGGGCAATAGGAAGATTTCACACCCACTGTGTTGAAAATGGCTTGGAGTTGAATTCGAGCAAGTCCAAGATAATGGTGATGGGAAAAAGTAAAGTCCCAAAGGTTTGGAAAACAGCAGCAGGGGACATTGGAGTAACTGTGACCTTTAAGTATTTGGGGATTACCTTTTTGAATAAGAGCACCTGGAATACTCACCTGACTGAGAGGGCCATAAAAGCACAGCAAGTTGCCCAGGTTATCAACAGGGCTATTAATCTCTCTGTCGGTGTTACTACATCTGGGTTTCTCCAGGTATACAGGGCACAGATCCCAGCAATGATCCTCTTTGGTCTGGAAATTGTTCCGTGGCCTAATACGATCCAGTTGGAAAGGGTCCAAAATGGCTTTCTACGCAGACTTCTCCAGGTGGCGAATAGTATCCCAGGGGCCGTCTTGAGACTGGAGACTGGTGTTCCTTCATTGGACTAATTGGCTAAGCTGGCATTTATCCACTATTGGCTCTGGCTATTGACTGCCCACGATTCTGACCTCCCACTTTTGTGCCTTAGAGAAGAACTTGCTCATACAGGGGCTAGATCGTACCCCTGGTTGGTGTATCTGGGGCAGCTCCTAAGGCAGTTAGGATTTTCCCTGGAATATTTTGTAGGGAAATCCTTGAAGTTTATTTGCCAGGTGATTCAGCTTAGGGTCAGGGACACTGCCCTCCAAGAAGATTTGGCAGTGTTGGGAGCATGGAAGGTGGCACCTGGGTTGGCCTTGATTAAGGCCAATGGAAGGTTTGAGGAATACCTGGATTAGTATTAAGGATCCCAAACTCAGGCGGTGCTATATGCAGACTCGATTCTGTCTTATCCAGACAGCGGTATCTGAGGGCAGGCAGGCCCATACTCTGTACCATCTTTGAATATGCTCATACAGGGTTGGTGGAGTGGAAACGGTAGAACATTTTCTGCTGGTATGTCCCTTCTACACCATCTTGAGGCAGGTATGGCTGTCTCCTTTATTGGCTGAAGGAGTGACTTTTGGCTCTGATAGGTGTTTTCAGTTTTTATTAGCATTAACCAAGCCCAGAGACATGCTTGCAATTGCCACTTATGTATGGCTTGCCACAAAGAAAAGGAAAGTGCTGCAGGCCAAACGAATTGCACTTGGGCAACTCCAAGAGCAAAGTAGTGACAAGTGGATGCAGTAAAGTTGGTTTAATTGGGATTATTGATTAAATTGGCTAGGTACATGTATTGATATTATTTAAACTATTGGTATGTCAACAAGGTATGCTGTATAAATGTACTCTCCATGTTGAACAGGAAATACGTTACTATGTTGAGAGGTTTAAAGCCAAGCTAATTGCTGTATAGAGATGTGGATTTATCCATATTTTATTTTGTTTTATTGCATTGTATTGTATTTTATATTTTGGCCACAGTGAAAGCTAGAGCCAACAAAATAAACGAACAATACAAGCAACACTCAATAACAATACAAGCAACACTCAATGCTATAGCAATAAAAACTGATTTGAGGTAGGTAATAATTTTGTATACCCGTTCCCAAAATTGAATTACCTAGGGAAGTAGCAGCATGAACAATGGAGTTAGCCATACTAGCTAAAGGAGGCCAGGCTGCAGAAATAGCTGTAGTCAATCTAGTGAGCGCCAGAGGAAAATCACCTTCATGGATATCAATCATTAGAAGTAGTTACCTTGCAGGAAGTAAAGTATCTTCAATTGCATCATGTGTATTAAAAAGAGTAATTTCTGAGCTTTGCAATTTAGCTATGGTGCCAGTTAATAAGGGAAATTGCAAAGAAAAGTGAGGTACAAAAAAATGTAATCTGAGAATGCATCGATCCCAAATTAGGAGGTGGAAAAAGTTGTCTGCCATAACAACTGATTGTACGATTCACTGTTACGATAGCCGGTTGCAAAGCCGGAATATTGCATTCAGATTTTCCAGCAAGGATTATGTATGAACCATTTGTAAGGGAGTCAGTAAAAACAAATGAAACATTACTTGCTTCAATCCTAATAGGACAAGAAGTAGTACTAAGTGGGACTAGTCCACAAGGGAAAACATGTGTAATTTGTTTGCAAAACAAATATCCAAAATCTTGACATTCGTCAGTATGTAAGTATGTTATGTTTCCAAAAACATCTGTGGAGACATTCATAAGGTAGTTTCATGTAAGAATGAGCAGTATTTGTTCCAGTAGCTACTAAAAAACCCATATTCAAAATATTCCAATTAGTCAAATTAACCATACTAGGAACTTTCAAATGTTTCAAAAAATGAATATTCCATCGCATAGTAGGAATATGTCACATATTTAGGGGGTCAGTAAGAGCTGAATCTGGTGATAGTTTCATGTTAAAAAATCAAAGCACGCGCTGTGTGCTGTAGGATTCGCATGTTCTCATCACTTAGAGATAAGGATTGTTGAATCTCAGTAGTATTAACAATAGTCCAGGGAACGTGCCCATTGTGTAAAGAAAAAATAATTTTTTGCAACTGAGTGACAATAATTTCCATAATCAATGCATCAGATAATACTGCCAAATCATGTTTGACTATCAACGCCACTTGAGTTAAAGCATCCTTGACCAAATAAATTCCATTTCTTAAATTTATATAATCGGCACCCTGCAATCTAGAAATCTTTTCCATAGATTTTGCGAGCAAGAAATTGGTTTTTCTAAATATTTGTGCATTATTCAAAGGTTCTACTTGTAAAATCTTCCTATATTTATGAGTGGAAGAAGGGAAACTCTCTGAAACCTCATCAGGTGTTGCTGAAACATGAATGTCATTAAGAGTTTTATTTGTGCCCCATATTCCTCTTTTGGGGTTCATCTCTAATAAAGAAGCATTAATACAAGGATAATCTTCATTTTCCTTAGGTACCATGATAAAATCTTCTAATGCTTGAAGCACTGAAAATAAAGAATGTTTTTCAGATAAGGTTTTACATTTGTGATAAAATGAATAAATGGCATAATTATCAGCAAAAAATGGAGTAGCGTTGACAAATAAAGGACCTTGTACCAAGTTAAACCAACACTTACTTCCCAAACTCGCCCTCTCTTTGGCTGTATAATTACCCATGAGATTTGCAGTAACATTAACACTACATGGGCCACAATTCCATGAATGTAAACCCTTAGCAGCAAGATCTTTATCATTGCCACATACAAGAGGCTGCTGTCGAGTGTTAACAAAGGTACTTTTACAAGATACAATACTCTTGGATTTTTTGAGAAAAATAGAATACCTAGGGATATCCAAAATGAAGTCCCAGTAACACCAATAAACATCTCATTAGCACCATTATCATGCAATTGAGAGGCTAAAAACTTAGGTTTGAGCTCCTCAGTAGTAGAATTTGCAAGACAAGAAGTCCAAATGTACTTTAATTCTAAAGAACCATCCACAGATAATTTTGATTCATCCCACCAAGAGGTATTATATTAAAAAGATGTGCAAAAAATTGCTCCAGTATAGGGCAACTGGCCACCTGGAACTCTGTATTCACGATCTTCACCTCCAGAACGTTAGGGATGGGCGAACGCAGTTTGGAAGTTCAGAGTTCGGACCGAACTCAAATAGTTCGGTTGACTGAACCGAACGTGTGAACCAAACTCGAATTTGAACGTTTGGTTCGGATGCGTTCGGTGAGTTCGGAATTGAATTTCCATTGGTTTCAATGGAAAACGCATTATCGGCTGTAACATTTTTGTTTTTTCATCCTATGTGGCTGAAAATTGGGATGCCTATACCTCCAATAGAAAGCATTATGTGTACCAAATTTCAAAATGATTGGATAAAGACATCCGATTTTTGAAGCAGTTGAATTATTGTATTTTGCAATATTCTACATATACATTCTTAGCTGTAACCTCTTTGCCTAACATCTAATGTAGGTGAAACTTGTCCAGTTTATACCCCTTCCCATATTTACTATCTTTGCCAAATTCAGAAGGATTGGAAAAAGGGTCTTGGTGGTATAAGCAATTAAAATATAAAGTTATATCTGACTATAACATCTTTGTAGTCCAACCAGTGTAGATGAAATTTGGCAGGGCTATATATTACACTTTCATGATCATCTCTGCCAAATATCAGAAAGATTTTTAAAAGGGTCCCAATTTTATATGCCTGTACAACATATGTAGAGAAGGCGCCTATGCCTTATGTCACTGTGCTATAAGATCGGTTTGTGATGCGAATTGACCAACAGAAATGTCAACCAAATATCCTCATTCTGTGCTGGGACGATCCCAACATATCTCCCCCACTTGTTTCTGGGAAGTCAGAAGCATCTGTTTAGGAACAAGTCAATAGAGATTCTCTTATGTCATCTGTCTCAGTGCTGCAGGATGTGATTGTGATGATAATTGGCCAGCCTGGATGTGTTTAAACTATGTCTCCTGACTGCTGGGATGCTATCTCAGAAGTCCCAGTTATGTTGCTTATGCCCGCCTCAGGGCCGCCCCCTATGCCCACCTCGAAGCCACTACCAATTGGTCCTGTAAAGCTAGAAGCTTGCAGTAATGTGTTTGGCCATTGAATGTGTCTGTCAGTCTTTGGGGTTGCTCCACATGTTTCCTCCTACAGTCTCTCTCCCCCTGCCATGCAGGGTGCCTGCCTTTGACTGGCACTGAATATGCTGATATTCATCTGAATAATGATCTTCATGGGGACACCATCAGTTGCTTATATAATTGGGTCCCTTTATCAAAGGGTATTTTCAGACGTTACGAGATCACAGTGAACCCTGTCTCTTATACACATCTAGATGTGTATAAGAGACAGGTCTTATACCTGTGGGACCCTTTATCCACTCTTTCTGAAAATTGGCAGAAGTATTAAGCATATTGAGGGATGTAGTATGCACAAGTTTCATGAACATTGGATGCAAGATAAAGAAGTTGTAGTCATTAATGTGTATGGAGCTTATCCTAAAATCACAACATTCAATTCCTTCTGAAATTGGTTCCCTTTATCTAATTGTTCCGAACTTTGGTGAACATAGTGCCCCCTTTCGGGGGTACAACCTCCCCAACTTTTATCAAAATTGAATAAGAAACAAAAATGTTATAGCCGGAAATATGTTTTTCAGTTTTTTCCCTTTATTTCAAAAACCAATTGTCATTTTCAGTTCCCGATTGCACCGAACTAAAGACCGAACAGAGCCCGACCGAATGGAACACCGAATCCTAACTCAAATTTTGACCCGAATGGCCAAACATCGGAACCTGGTTCTGTTCGCACATCCCTACAGAACGTTGCTTATTATAGCACAAGTGATAAAAAAACACATCAATAGCTAGGTACCACTGAAGCAGGCCTTGTGAAGCAGTTTAATGTCAGTCCAAAATTGAGGTCTGTCACAGTGATCTGCGTATACATGAGGTCTTGGCCATTTCCTCGGTTTCCCATAGGAAACAAAATAACAATGTCCATAGGAAGGAAAGCACATTTTATCAGCATAGCTGCTTTGATGCCAAGGATCTGTACCTGGAACAAGAAAATATGCATTTCTACTGTCCAAATCTCGCATGTCGTCTTCTATAGTCTTTGCAAGATGTGTTAGCGTCTTTTGAGAACAAGCCAGAACAATAGGCAAGCACTCTGGTGTCTGTTTAAAGTAAAAGGAATCAACAGTTCACTTCGTTGGGAAACAATAGGCTTAGGAAAGGGATTATGAATTATCCCAAATGGAATACCTGCAGTTTCCACGTGTACTGGAACAACCTCTATATCAAGAGCATGTGTAGGTCTGGCATTATGCATGCTTCGATACACAAAACTACCATTGTGTGCCTCGGAGAGGTTCCAATGAATTGGAGTAACTGGTAATGAAACAGTATGAGCCCATATTAAACGAAGTACTGAAGAAAACAATAGTAGAGGTTACAATAGTTGCACAAAAGAAAACAAAAATGCTCCATAAAAAACATGTAAATCTTTGGTACCTAGGCCAAAAATATTGTCTTAGGGTTGGCTGTGGCAGAGGTGCATTTTGAGACACTTCATCTATAACAAGAGAGTCGCCAGGTGCTGTTTGTGGGAGAGGTTGGGGTTGAAGTGGAATCTGACAATAATCCATCATTACCCTGACCATAGTGGATGGGAGTAGGCTTTAAATTGTCAATAGACACAATTTTCAAATTACCTGGTGATGTCTGAATTTCTACTGCTCGAGGACTCAAAACTTTGAGAATAGGTACAGGCTTTTTCCAGCAAGGCCTCAAGGAAGGATTCTTTAAAACAGCCTTTTCCTGTAACAGCTGGCCTTCCTGTGGAATCCATACTTGAGGAACAGAATTAATATCAGTGTTAGGCTGGGGAGAAGCCAGTTCTGCTCTCAATTCATCTATCAGTGCCAACTGCTCCTGTCGAGAAATAGAAAAAGGTAAAGCCAGCTGTTCTAAAGGAGTGGTCATGTCCTTTGCAAATAGCAATGTATAAGGAGTTAAGTGACAGTCACTCCTAGGAAGGTTAAGTCCAAGCTGTACCAGAGGAACCAGAGAATACTACTGCCGGGGCCTCCCCACCAATAGCTTAATTAAAGCTCGTTTTATCTCTCCATTTTTTTCTTTTCACAACCACAGCACTTTGGGGGTGATAAGGTGTGCTATATTCCAACACTATCTCAAAACGCTTTGCAAAATCTTGCATTTGGTGGGAGGTGAAGGCACCTCCCTTGCCCAAAGCGAAATGAAGAAGGTGAGAGTTCTAACAGTGGTAGAGGCAGATTGATCTCGCATGGGGTAAATCCATACAAATTCAGTACAAGCATCAACAATAACCAAACAGTGATTATGCCCATGGGAAGGTGGCAAGGGACCAATATAATCCATATACACCTTATCAAAAGGAGACAGACTTAGGATTTTTTAAGTAAGATGGTCTGGTAATTGAACCAGGGTTTGTTCTTAAACAAGGTTCACACTGGACCAAACGCCGTTGGACTTGTTTGCGCAGTCCGGACCACCAATAAGAACACTGTAAAGATTCAACGGTGGCATTGATTTAGGTCTTGTGTCAACAGGGGGTATTACACGTTTCTCTGTTAGTGAATGTTACAACATACTTCCCATCTTTTAGGACATAATAATAGGCAGAAGGGTAACCCTTGGGGTTAATAGAATCTGGGTGGTTGCATTGAGCCAATTCTCCGTCCAAGCATTTTTTAACTTGAGACCGGGTAAGTACACAGGCTGAGGATGCTTTCATTATATCCTTTGCCAGTAAGTTTACAAGGGTGTTCCTGTTAACATGAGATCCATATTTGGAATGGCCTGGCACGTGCATTACAGTGGCTTGTCCTCCAAAAGTGTTACAGTGGCTTGTCCTCCCATCTATGGGCATGTTTCAAAGGTTTTTGTTTATTATCCAGAAAACCATTAGACCGCCAGATCAACAATTCTTCATTTATTCCTCTAGCTATATAGAAGGAATCAGTGCAAATGAGAACAGGTGCATCAGAAGGAGAGATTTCTGTTGCCTTCTGTACCGCCCTCAACTCAGCGTATTGGGCAGTATTATTTCCTAAAGGCATTTGAATACTGTCAGACATATGATATTCCCCTTTGTCACCAAATGTCCCAATTACAACAGCACAACCTGCCTTCCACATTTTTTTGCCCTGTTTACAAGACATGGCTGAACCTTCAGTATAAATAACCTTTTGATATTCATGGAGAGATTTATCTGGGGTAAGATTTTTTGAAGATACAGGTTCAATAGAAAAAGCTGGTAAGTTTTTAAAATCATTGCTTGGTTCCACGTATTCAAACTCTATTTGTGGATTTTCAAAATGTGACATCGATTGTACCCATCTGCTGTGAAGAGCCTTTGCATTGGGAGTAGAGCCCTTTTTAACCTGCCTTAAGGAGGCAATAGGAGTTTTTACTACCCTCTTTTGGCCTTGTGCAAGATCTTCAAGACTCTTTCAATAGGCAAACATTTCTGTTCTGCATTCGAAAATACATATGATATGTACTGCAGAGGCTTAGATTCTCCATAATTGAAATATGAAGCGAAACCGCCTTTCTGTGTGGCACTAACTAGGATTTCTAGGGAGGCTGTTGTTTCTTGTATTAAGTTCAGCAGCTTGATTGATTAAGGTTATCAGATTATCCAATGTTTGCTGTGAGTCCAAAGTCCAAAAATTCCCTTTACTTACTAATGGAATTAGATTATAAAAGGGTTTGGTTCTCTGAGCATAGTCAGCGTCCCAAATTCTAGCAACTTTTAAAAAACCTAAAACTGACTGCAATTCCTTTAAAGTTTTAGGAGGTTGCAATGTCAAAAGTTTTTCTTTGAATTCCTGAGTCAATCCTCTGCCAGTCAGTTAATTGAAAACCAAGAAACTTCACTTTGCTTCTACAAATCTGTGATTTTTTTCAGATTAATAATATATCCAGCTTCTCCCCAAACAGTAACAATTTGCTTTAATGTAGCTAAATGTTTATCTAAATCCTCGTTTGTGAAGTAAATGTCATCCATGTATGATTTTGCACCAGGGATTTCTTTCAAAAGCTCTATGATGTCAGCTGAAAATAACACTGGACTATTTAAATAGCCCTGAGGAAGGCATGTCCAGCAGTACTGTGTTCCTTGCCAACTAAAAGCAGTCAAATATCTGTCTTGTTCTCTAATAGGATGGGACCAGAACCCATCAGATAAATTCAATGTAGTTTTGTATTTATCTTTCCAAATTTCCTAACATACCAGACAAGTGCAGGTTTTGCAAATTCAAAGAGGGTGAAACCTTGTTGAGGGCGCGGCAGTCCAATACCATATGCCATTTCCCATTAGGTTTAGGCACTGGGTATACTGGAGTATTCATGGAGCTATATTGTCTAATCAATGCTCCCTGTGCAATTAAATCATTAATTACTTTTTGAACATCCTTGATTGCAGCTTTATTAATAGGATATTGCTTTTGAGATTTTGACTCTGTTTTGACAGACAAATCATGGGGCTTTATTTTCCTGTGGCCAATTTGATTATCAAATTGCTGAAAATATGGTTTCAGGGAATATAAAATATCTCTCAATTTTGTTTTTTCACTTTTAGTACAATCAGCTAATGCAATCTGCTTTTTAATCTTCTCACTCATTGTCTTGGTTTTCAATATTATTTACTGAACCTATAGGAAATAAATCCTTAACGCTTTCAGGAGCTATGGCAATATCATGTTTTGTAAAATCACATATTGCAAATTCAATTTCTAAACACTGTCCAGCTATCTGAACAGGTAATTTTACAAGAGGTACTACTTTCTCTTCTAAAAAATAAGATTCAAGTACACATTGACCTTTAATTGTATATACATGTGACAAACATTATGATTGAGTACAAGATTGATTTGCTCCTGTGTCTATTAGAGCTGTAATAGTCGTATTTGCTATTTCTACAGAGACCATTGGAAATTCAAGGCTTACCTGAGTTTGCCTGTACTCTGCCATCCTGTGTCACAGAGAGAGTTTCTGAAGCTTTCTGTGAGGATGCTAATTGATCAGTCTCTGGAGGGCTGAAAATTTCCTCTTTTCCACCTCACGGAGGTGATGGTGGTGGGGAGGGTGAGGCAGGTACTGGTTCCCCTTTTAGGCGAGGTTTGCCCGCCTGTAGTCTAGCAGGTTTGGAGTGTGGGGGTGGTGTTGAACTTGGGTCTCCGGCTAGATTGGCAGGCGGAGATGGTGGCTAAGGCCGCCTTCCGCCAGCTGTATCTGCTACGGAGGTTGTGCCCATGCATTTCCAGGCCCGACCTGGCCACTCTCATTCATGCCTTCATCACCTCGAGGCTAGACTACTGCAATGCGCTTTACCTGGGATTTCCCAGGTCTGCTGGCTTTTCGTTGAGCCTGCAAGACCTGGCTGTTTGCCCAGGCCTTCGGAGGGGAGGATGGGAGGGTGGGGTAGTTGGGGGAGGGGGATTTTTAAGATATTTTATATTTGCTGATGGGGTTGTGTATTTTTAAATTGACTTCTTATGGAATTTTATTGTGTGTTTTTGATGTTGTAAGCCGCCTTGAGATGCCGTAGGCATGAGGGGGTGGCTAATAAATATTTATAAATAAATAAATTTTATTGAATCCACGCTTCCCCCCCTAAAATCAGCCTCTGGAATTAAAATCTTGTTTTAAATTGTCAAAGTCTCTATGGGGAAACTGTGATCCTTTCCTTAAATCATATCCAGTTGCGCCCTCTGGATTTTCTTCAGAGTCCTGGTTTTTCTGAGCTTGGAACTGCTTTCTATTTGAGCTTTGGTTCTTCCTTCCTTTGCTTTTATAATTTTGCGTGGAATTCTGAGGAACAAATTTTTAGGATTAGTATTTGAGGGAGATTTCTTAGATTTAGAATCTTCCTGTTCAAGATTTTTCCTATTTGGGTTGTCTCCCAAATAATTTCTACCCAGAGACTTATATATGTCCTGGACAATTTTTGGGAAGGACCTTATCTTTTCCTGCTCAGTAGTCAGCAAATCTTATTTGGACTGTATAGCAGCTTTGAGTACATCACCTTTACAGAGGGTTTTAAGGATTCCCCAGATCAAATCATGATTAGAGAAAAATTTCATTCCAACCCTCTAGGCCCTTACAATGCCTTGCTCTTAGGTTATTTTCCTTAGAATTGTATGTAAATCAGCTATGCCCATTTGTTCATGAGTTTTTATATATAAATTAGCCAAAACACTCTCCCAATCATTACATTCCTGCTCTGTTAAAGCTGCAAATGCTGGAATTAGGGATTTGCATAAACGCATCTTCTGCAATGGTATTGCTGCAGAAGTGACAGCTTCTAAAGCAGATAAGTGGGATTCAAGCCACGTAGGAATTTCTTTAAAATCTTTTGGAGTGAGCCCAGTTACAGCCCGTATATTTGCCATGTTTAAGACAAAAAAATTCAGCTGGGTGTATTACTGGCACAACAGGATGTCTTCCAACATTACTTTGTGCAAATTCTCTCAAATTTAAATATTCCCTTCTCAAGAGAGTGTACTCCTGTTCCCACTGAGCTGCATTAAAGACCTGTAATTCCTCAGTGGTGGCTGGAGTATAATTATATCTACTTCCAGAAATATAATCAGCATTACTTATTGAAATTGGGCCCATGTCATCTTATATTTTTTCGTAATTTCAACTACTATCCCTGTCATTAGGTTCAAATCTTGCCTATTGATAGGTAACACAGGCATTGTCAATGGATTAAAAACTATATTTCTTATACTCATAACATTTATTACACCTGCATCATTTGCTTTCAAAAGAAACAATTAAAAATCTATGTCCAATTCCCCATTCTCCATTTCTTATTTCTAGGTAATAATTTTCTTCATCTCTGACTGTCACATTTTGCAGAGTAGCAACCCATAGTGTATAAGGCACTTGGTTCAATTGAATAGCCATGACAAAAATGCACAAAAATCCTTTTCTTAAGTTAAGCTTAACAAACTAAAATATATCAAGAGGACAAAGGTAGTTAACGGTCTGATGAACACCCCGGTGTATTATATATTCTTATGTCTCGAGCCCCACGTTGGGCGCCAGTTGTCACATTGTGCCTCAGTTTCCTCAAAGGGAAAATGCACTTAGTGGTCCAGGCCTGACATAATCTGGTCTGGATATAGGGTGCTCTTTTCCAAAATGTGGAAACTCAGTTTACACCGTGCTATTAAGCCAAACCAGCTTAGCAGAGTATCGTAAAGACAATATTATTTATAAATGAGGCTATGGAACCAAGAATATTATAAAAATAAAGCATAGTATACTTAAGTTCAAATAAAAACATGGTACAAAAGAGAAACAGTGTCAGTTAAAAATACATGATTCAAAAGGACATTTCTGTTCAAGGAACAGTTTTGTTACAAATTCAAAGATCTTAACATCTATAAGATATAACACATGCTTTAAGTATTATTGGCTCAATGCATCAAAAGAATGTACTTTTATATTCACCCAGTCCTGTGTCCATACTGCCATATGAAGGTGAGAAAACTTCAAGGAAAGCGAGTTTTCTGAAAAATCCATCTTTCCTCTCCCTCTTTATGGAGAAAAAATGCTTAGGAGTCAGTTTGGATGACGTCAGGTCAAAACAGCTGACAAAGAGAGTTTTCTCAAAGTATGTAGTAAAAAGCCTGTTGATACATACTGAACAGGTAGTTTTCATCTGAGATAGGATTTAACAATGACTAAGATCCAAACAAACAAGGCCTCTTCCTGCCCTGTTTGGAAGTCACGTCTCTTGACTCTGGTCAACAGTGAATGTTGATTTCTTAAGAGAGACAGACTGACTGTGTCTCTCTCCAAGATTACAGCGAAAAGGACATTCTAGAGACAGTTCATTAGAAATTTACCACTCAAAGGCCTAGTCTAATGTTCAATATATTGAAACACAGATGGCCAATAAAATGTATACATAACAGTTCTCGGTAATGGTTTGAGATATTGGTCTAGAATTTTCTAGATTTACCATTTACCTTGACTCTGACTTACCATGTACAGTATACCTGTTTACTGTGTACCGCTTACTGTGTACCATGTTCATCCCAGTAACGCGCATGCTCAAAATGGGCACTGCAGCTGTTCTGTGCATGCACAGCCCTCTTCCAAGATGGTGCTGGCATTGAGATCCGGGATTTTTCTCAATTGTTGATTCTCATGAAAAGTGAGTGATTCTTGATAACTGAGAAAAAAATCAAGATTGAGTTTCAGCCCTTTTCAAGGCTGAACTGTTCTCCTTTTTCTCCTTGGTTTTTGTCCCAGAACTTGTCAACCAGGATAGTAAGTATTTTTTTTGTTTTTTAAAAAAGAAATTAAACAGAAATAAAAAATAGCATTTATAAAAGACCAAAGTCAGTTTCTAAATGAAGTGATTCTCTCCAGTTCTGCTGTTTCAGCTGTGGATGTGAGGAATCTTTGGCCTTGATGCTGATGATGTGGGAAGAGGGAGGGGGGGTTTCAGCCCACTATTGCTGCTGGGGATGAGTAGAGGGGAGACATTGTCCGGCCCTGCTTCTGCTTCTGTGATGGAGTATAGATTACCTGGTCCCACTGTTGCTGCTGTTGCTTGGGGTTGGGGGGGTATTGCCTAGCCTATTTTTCTTGGTGGTGGTGATGGGTAAGGGCCTGTTTCTGCTGGGGGGAAAGGATGCAGGACTTGCTTGGTCCCACTGTGCTGCTACTGGGAGTGAGGAGAGTTTCCTGAAAATCCAGGCTACTTCTAGTGAAAGAAAGTGAATCTCCATTAGGAGCTGGAGAAGGCAAACCCATCCCTGACTCAGTCCATCACTACTAGGCAGAGGGGAGTCCTTCCATGACCTGCAGAGAGAAATGAATGGGGCATTCTGGGAGCTTTAGATTAATTTGGGAAGGGAGGAAGAGATCCGAGTTTGTGATTTCCTCCACCTTTATTGCTGTTGGCATATTTGGATTAGTGTGGTGGGGGAGGTGTTGTTGGCTTTCATTAGTTTTCTGGGGCTGTGTTTGAGGTGTGTAATAGAGCTGAAATGACTACCCACAAAAATGGGTATACCTGTCGAATTTCTGGTACCTGAATTGAACATTTCGAGTGTGTTTTGGTACCGAATCAGTTTTTTGTTAGGTACCCAAAATGTTGATAACCAGTTACCGAAATACCAATGTACTGGGGCTGATTCCATGCCCCGAGTGCAGCCCACGTGCACATCCATTGCAGGTATAATGTGCCGTGTGGAGGGGGTTGGAAATTGCGGTCACTGACAACCAGTATAACAAGATACCGAAAAATCCTTGGTTCAAAAAGTTGTAGCTACCCTTCTAGCCTTGTCACACACATCTCATCTGGCAGCTAAACTCCCATCCAGAACTTCACATTAGCAGACAAGCTAATTCTTCAAATTGCATAAAATTTATTCAAGGCATAACTTGAGGAATAACAAAGTTGCAAAATACAGAAAACGGAGAATGCTTAGCTGTTAAGAAGACTGCATAGTGTGAAGCTGGCTCAGGGTGAAAAGACAACGTGAAGACAGACCTATTTCAAGCCACAGCTCTGGCAGTGTGTGATCAGTTCAGAGAGCTGCCTCAAAATGGTGGTTAGTCTAACTGCCCTTTTTCAAGCTTCAGAGTTCCTTCCTGGGCACAATTAAGTGATACCTGATCAATAGATACAAAAGGCTGGCTGGTGGTTTACAGACTAAGAGATGAGACATGAGAGCAATACTTGGTACAGACACCATGTGGCAGTATAACATGGAAACATAAGGCCCTGTGAGACAGAACACTCCCCGTCTGGAATCTGAACATTCCATTATTAATACAATTTACCATTAACCGCATAATATGGTGGTTGCAGCATTATACAGTGAGTTCACTGTACGTGATTTGGTACAAAGATGCCAATGGCAGCAACTGCTGGGTATGCCTTCTGATATCCGATGAAAGGAGCACGTGATGTGGACGAGATGCTCTGTACATCATATGAATGTTGTCCACCTTGAGAAACGGTTGAATCAGTGTGCATCTAGCTGACCTCTGGACCTGATGCTGGTGTCAAGAGCAGTTACCTGTGGACGGATCTCTACATCGGAATCTGGACTCACAAACTTGAAGGAATCTCCTGCAGCTGAAGTGTTATCAGTCTGGTTCAAGAGGAATTCTGGTCCCAACAACCATGTTGTCTGCATCAAGCGAGTTGCTGGAATATATCTTGTAGTGTGATCTGTGGGGTTCTGGTCAGTGGGAGCATAATGCCACTGTTCTGGCCACACCGAACTTTTAATGCACTCTACTCTGTTGCTTACATACACGAAGAACCTCCTGCTCTGGTTGTGTATGTAATCCAGCACTACTTCACTGTCAGCATAGAACTTGATCCCGTCAGGTTGGATATCTATTTCACTCGATATCAGCTCCACTATTTCCACTGCGAGCACTGCTCCATGCAGTTCAAGTCTTGGAATGGTGTGTTCAGGCTGCGGTGCTAAAGTCTTGCCAAAGATGAATCCTGTGTGCTGTACGCCTTCTGTGTTGGTGGCCTTTAAGTGGGCTATGGCTGCTATTGCTTTTGTTGAAACATCTGAGAAGACACAGATTTCTTTGTGCTGAGCGGTCGTGAGTGAAATGGAAGTGCAGGTGCGTGGAATCTGGAGTTGCTGGAGAGCTTGTAGAGAATCTTTTCCCAATCCTGCCTTTTGCTGGAAGGCAGTGAAGTGTCCCAGTCTTATGTCTCCGAGCAAAGCATTCTTAGTAGAAACCTTCCCTGTATGGTGATTGGGGCTACATCAAATAGGCTGTTCACTGTCAATAAGACGCCATGACGTGTGTACGGTTTTTCATGCATTGGGACCTCAAACATGAACGTGTCCTCCTTAATGTGCCAGTTTAGCCTGAGGCTGTGTTGAATCGGTGATGTGTCAGCTCCCAGGGCTAAGTCTTTCAAATCTCGTGTGGTCCTCTGGGACAAATGCCTTCATTACCGTGGGACTGTTGGAGGCTCTTTTGTGAAGCCTCAGGTTAGTTGTGGCTAGCATGTTCTGAGATCTCTTGAGCAGATTGATTACTTCTTCTCTGTAGGCATGAATATCAGTCCATCTACGTAGAAGTCCCTTTCTGTGAACTGTCTGGCATCTAGACCGTACTCCTCTCCTTCCTGTGCTATCCTTCGGAGCCCATAGGTGGCCGCCACAGGTGATGGACTGTTGCTGAAGACGTGGACTCTCATTTTGTATTCAACTATCTCTCACAATACCACAGGAATCTTAAGTAGTTTCGGTGGTCTTTGCGGACAACGAAGCAATAGAACATCTACTGGATGTCTACAGTTACGGCAGTGGGTTCCTTTCTGAAGCGGATGAACACTCCTAGGAAGCTGTTCGTTAGGTCTGGTCCAGTGAGGAGGAGGATGTTCAGCGAAATCCCCTATAATTGGGCACTTGAGTCCAACACCACTCTGATTTGACCGGGCTTCGGTATAAGCCGAAGGTCAGAAGAAACCAGCACTCTTCGCCTCCTCTCGGTAGTGCAGCTGGCTCCACGTGACCATTCTTGAATGTATTTTCCATGAAGGTCACAAAATTGTCTTTCACCCCGGCTTCCTCTCCAAGGTCTGACATAAGGAAGCAAGTTGGGAGAGGACCTGTTCCCTGTTGTTGTGAAGTTGATGCCTAGGTGTACAGAATAGGAGTGGGTGATGTCTGCATCGACAGAGTGCACAGATTAGGCAGACATCACCCACTATGACCCATCCATGGTTGAGGTTTTGGGCATAGTGGATGTTGTGGGGAGCATTGCACTGTTGGCGAACCTTGTGAACTCTCAGCATGTCTCTGCCAAGCAGAAGTAGAATTTTGAGCATCTGGGACCAAATTTGGGATGCAATTGGGTATTGACCTCAGGTGGGGATGGTGGAGTTCAGCATTTGGTATAGGAATCTCAGTCTTATTGTTCAGCATCTGCTTGTATTCTATGACTGTGGGGAGAGGTAGCTTAATGCTGCCATTTGCGGGCTCTATCATGTAACCGCTTGCTCTTCTCCCTGTTGTCTCTATTACTCCTGCACACGTTCTAAGTGTGTATGGGGAGCCATCCCCGCGTAGGTCTAAGAAGTCGAAATACTCTGGCTTGGCCGGCAACCAGTTACTTTGAATGTCCATGATGGCATACATCCTCACTGACTTCTCAGGCTGATCTTTGGGGAACACCGTAACTAGGCATCTTTTAGAGCAGGAACTTCCTCTACGGTGTTCTCCACAAACTTCAGTGCATTGGGATGTGACCTCAGGCAGTGGTGTTTTCTTCATCCTCCCCTCTGCCATGCTTTGTGCTAGGGGTAACAGGCTTGGGGGAATTGGATTTAGTAGTGCCTGGATGTAAAGCAGTGACATGTTTGCTGCAGCTACACTCTGCACACTCTATAGCTGTTTTGCAGTTCCTAAATGAGCAATTTGTGGAAGAGCAGCATCTGAAGCAGATCCCAAAGGCTTTGAGAAAGTATTGGCATTCTTCCAGAGGTTTCTCTCTGAAACCATGGTATTTCTTTAAGGGGTGAGGCTTCTTGTGTAGAGGGCACTGGCTGTTGGGGTCTTCCAGCTTCTTGTTCACAGGGGCAGGGTGGGCTGAAGGTGTGGGTGTTCTGGAAGACACATTCGTTTTGGGGACAGATATGAGTGCTCTTGGACTGCCATATCTCATACCTAGCTTCTCATTCTTGAGGCAGGTTACTTTGGACACACTGGATGTGCCAATTGCAAAGCTTGGGTCATTTCTGACCCATGCCTGTCCTGGTTCGTAAGAGCTACCAGGGAGATGGTGGGACTGGTGCTGACTGAGGGGAGGGTACTGGGTTGGCTCAAAGAGGCTGTGGTTCGGCCCCTCCTAAAAAAATTTTTTAAAAATTGCTTGACGTTGATGCCCCGGCCAGTTATCGACCTGTCTCTGAACTTCCCTTTTTAGGGATGGTTACTGAACGGGTAGTGGCTCATCAGCTCCAGGTGCATTTAGATGGCATTGGTTTCCTTGATCCCACTCAGTCTGGTTTTTGACTGGGTTATGATATGGAGACAGCACTTGTGGCCTTGGTTGATGATCTCCTAGAATTGGACACGGGTAATATGACTCTTTTGATCCTATTCGATCTTTCTATGGCTTTCGATACCGTTAACCATGAGTTGTTGGTGAATGCCTGTGGAACCTAGTGGGGGTGGATGGAACTGTTTTGCAATGGTTCTGTTGCTACCTCGCAGATAAATCACAGAGGGTGGTGGTACATCATCCCCATGTGACCTCCTGTGTGGGGTCCCGAGGGTTCTATTTTGTCCCCTCTCTTCTTTAACGTGTATATGAAACCGCTTGGGAGACTGTGTGCAACTGGGGGGTTCGCTGTCATAAGTATGCAGACAACACCCAGCTGCATTTATCATTTTCATCTGACCCAAGCCCTGCTGTCTCTTTGCTGTCCTGGTGTTTGGCCGCTGTGGGGATTTAATGAGGTTGAGCTGATTGAGGCTCAATTCCGATAAGACAGAGATGATGTTAGTAGGCGGGACTGGGGTTCTGGGTGAGGAGGTTCCCCCTATTATCCTGCGTATTTGTCCTCCTTTGGCTCCATCTGTGTGAAGCCTGGGTATGCTCCTGGATCCGCAGCTGTGCCTGGGTTCCCGGGTGTTGGCTGTGGCCAGGAGTGCCTTTCGCCAATTGCATCTGGTGAAGAGGCTCCACCCATATGTCTCGGACTCCGATCTTGCCATTATCATCCATGCATTCGTCACCTCGAGGATATACTATTGCAATACGCTCTATGTGGGACTGCCCTTGGTGACGGCTTGGAAGGTGCAGCCGGTGCTGAATGCGGTGGCCCACCTCCTAACTGGGACGGGCTGCAGGGAGTACATAACACCTGTGCTCCGAGCACTGCACTGGCTGCGTATTCTGAACCCAATTCGAGGTGCTGGTTTTGACCTATAAAGCCCTTCACGTCCTGAACCCTGCTTATTTGAGTGATTGCCCGCCCCTTGGGCCCCTGAGCGGTCCCTGTGGTCATCTGGGGGCACCCTCCTGGACATCCCACATTACCGCTGGATTCGGATGGACGGGAGGGCATTCTTGGTGGCTGTGCCATCGCTCTGGAGTTCCCTCCTGGTGGAGGTTTGCCTCATCCCTATTCTCGCCTTCTGGCGGTACTGCAAGACCTGGCTCTTCCGTCAGAGGGAAGAGTTTGGTGAGGGAGGGTGGGATGGGTTAGATGGGTTGGGGGGTGGGAATGTTTTTTCTTTTTTTCTTTTATGCATTAGCTCGGGTTTTATAACTTTTATAAAATTGTAATGTGGTTTATTTATGTTGTTGTTTTTGTTTTTAAGAAATTGTAAGCTGCTCCGAGTCACCTAGGTGAGAAGGGCAGGTAAAAAATAAATAAATAAATAAATTTCTTGACTTAGCCAAGTCATGGATGAGAAGAATGAGATGGGAGAGAAGGCTACTTGATTCACTTCTTTGTACTTTGAGCTTTACGAGATCCATTTCTTTTGTAAGTTGTGTGGCAATTTCTGCACAATAGGGTTCACTCCACAAGCAGTATCTAAGTAACTGTGACCTGTTCGATGTTGGTCAACCTTGGCTGACACGGTCTCCAGCAGCAGGTCCCCAAGTGTTCGTAACTTGTGATTGTCTTAGTTTGAGATTTTGGGAAAGTTCTCTAGTTTCTTGAAAAGTGCTAGGGCTGATGCGGCAGCAGCTTTTACCGCGCCGCGATTCCATTCCGCCATTTCGGAATTGCCCGCGCCACACCGCGACTTTTCTGCGGATATTCCGCTAATTCCGCCGGAATTCTGCAAATCGCGGAATTGTGGAAAAATTGCGGAAATTGCAGAAAACCACTATTCCGCTATTTTGTGGCGCTGGCGGAATTGCGGAAATAGCGAAAATGTCATGTTTCCACGATTCCACTAAGTTGCGGAATTAAATAAGTGGAACCGCGGAATGAAACCGCGGAATGAAAGCCTCTGCCATGCCGTTCCACTCATTGCGGAAACACTGTTTCCGCCGGAAATAGCTACCGCTGCGATATTCCGCTACAGCCCTTTCTTGATCATCTCTGGGCTGCCATAGTGCTCCTCCAGCCTTTTCCATACTAATCTCAGCCCTGCTGCAGGGTCATTTACATGTACCAACCTGAGCCTCTTTACACAGGCTGAGGACTCGCTTCATAACCGTTTGGCTAGCAGGTTGAGCTCCTCATTTGCAGCAAAGTCCAGGTTCCTGGTAGCGTTCTGGATTGTAGATTTTCATGCCCTGAAGTTTTCAGTATAGTAATCAAACTTGGCGAGCCCCATATTGACGAGCTCACGGTGAGCCAAGTATTTGACAGAACACCTTCCCTTTTGCCAGAGTGACTATATAGCAGGAAAGCTAATGTTCTCAGTTAGGAATACAACTGACCTGGTTTGAGCCCTGCAAGTCTTGCCACAACCAGTCACTAATTATATAAATTTCAAAGTAACAGATATTGAGTAGAGAAATAGCAAAAAAAAATAAAAAATAAGAATCACAGTTGAACCTGATTGCAAATCTATGACCAGAATTTCTTAAGTTCCAACTTGAAATGAAATGTTGCAACTATCAAAGACACTAACAATAATGCATTAGAAATTAAGAAAGCTTTGGATAAACCCCTTCTTCCAGAAACCATTTTTCTTATACACAGAGACTGTATGTAATATATCCCTGTACGTGGTAATATTTTGAATGATTGCATGTTATATTTCAACTCCTTATATGTCTGTTGCCACACAAAGATTCTGATACTGTAATTCAGCCTTTTTTGCTCTACACAGTTGACTATTTATAGAGAGCAAGTCCTTCAGACTTGTACTTGAATACACACAAGCCAGCAGAAATTCAATCACATTTTTTTCTACCTAGCAATCACCTGGTGGTTTTGTATGAAATTGGTTATGCAATTTTGATATTTATATTTTTAAAGTATTTATATTTGTAGGTGCTTCCTACTATGGCCTCAGCTTTAAAAAATAATAATGCTGATTTGTTTCCTTCATTAACATAAGAACATAAGTAGTGCCATACTGAGTCAGACCAATGGTCCATCAAGCCCAGCATCCTGTCCTCCGACAGTGGCCAATCTCGATCCCATGGGAGAAGAACCAACAGTCACAATGGGCAATCATTCAAATACTGTTGCCAGCCTTTAACCATGAGTGTTGGTTTCCACAGAGTCCCTTCTGACAGACAGAACATCAAAGGCGTGGCTGTTCTCTCAGTTTACGTCTGCCTGCCTTGAAAATCTTGACAAGTAGGTTTTGCTCTGCTACTAATTCATAAAATACAAAATTCAGAACTTCGTCAGCTATTTTTCCCCACACCACATACTACGAACCTTGGGAGGTTGCTCAGAAATGCCAGTTTTAGAAGCTGATAGTGCTGATAATATTGACAGCAGATTGAAATATTTGATTAACTGAATAAATTCTTAAATATGAAGTCCCGTTCGTATCACATTTGTGGGTTTTGGAATCAGGTTCACCAGATAATCTTTTTTTTTGTTGCTATTACTATATTCAGTATTGTTACTGGTTGTGTCAAGACTTGCAGGGCTCAGACCAGGTCAGCTGTGTTTCTAGCTGAGAACATAAGCTTTGGTGCTATAGGGTCACTCTGGCAAAAGGGAAGGGTGGTTACAGTTTTTTTGAACCCAGGAATCCCAGCATTTGCCAGAGTCCTCACTTTGAGTCCTGAGCCCTAATCAGTCATACAACTTCCTGGGTTCATGTGGACTCTTTGAAGCTCTGCTGGTATGGTTTTGCACAGATCAAGTTTTCAGTGACAGACTATGTAAGTGCTGTGACTTCCTCACCAAGAAGGTCTTGCGAGTCTGGTTCCTATTCCTTGATGCTGACAATGGATCAGTTGTCTGCTCACAAAAACATAGAGCAAACAGCCTTTGACTATTAATATCTCTGTGACAGATTAGGGTCAATTCTCACATGTGTAAGTTCTTACACTGATCTCATCAGCTTAGTATCGGAGCATCTTCCAGTAGTGACTTGACTAACAGCTGTTAAATGTGGCTCATGCTGTCTCAACATTTTCACACTTGCCTCGTATGTGAAAATCAGATAACAGATTGTGCTGCAATTACCGTATCAGTGGATGTGGAAAAGAAACAACTATTTAGAAGTTCTGAGATTCCCATTTATTCTTTCCAATTGTGTATCTATGAACCAGACTTGTAAAGCTAAATATTTGATATGATGATCCCCATAAAAATGGAGTGGGAGTCTGGAGGTGAGAGAAAACTGCTCTCCCTTGCTAGGAGGAATGGTTTTCCATACACGGAGCTGTCAGGCCACCCTTGAGTGTCAGGCTCCTGTGGGACTCTGACCTAATGCACAATCTGCTGCGGGTGGGTCTTTCAGGAAGTGACCTTGCGCTCATGAGCAGGGACTCTGCTACCCTCCCAACGCTACCTGTGCTGGTGGTCCCTAGTGAGGTGGTTCCCTTGCTGTATACCAGGAACGTACACATTCAGTTCCGGGTGCACATACGTACGTGGATCACCAGCCTGGTCTTCTCCAGTTTTCTGTAACTAATGCTTCTGTAAACATTTGTTTGCTTTTGCAGGTTGATTTGAAACAATGAAGAGCAAATTGGCCAGTAGTGGTGTCCAGATTACTCTAAGCCTCAATAGTTTTAGTGAACAGTAAGCTGTGAAGCAAACAATATGTATGCTCTGTTATAGCCCTAAATCCTATGCTTTAGTGTAAAAGCCTTTGGTTGCAGACATGTTTTGGCTTTTTTTTCCTTCTTTTTTTAAAAGAAAGCAATAGCATGGCAAGAAGTTGATTAACACTACAAATCTCTGATATTGGTATGCAGTGAGCTCTTTTGTAACTAGTGTGTTTTGTAAAAGTCACAGATTCAACAATTTTTACAAATTAGCACAGTTAAATAAATATCTGAAGACTGTTTGCTACCCTAACAATCTAACTGCTCCAAAATAATATGATGCTGTTGGGAGGAAGCAAGTAACACCAAGCAGTACCAGGAGTGCTTTTCACCACCTCCATCTGGTGAGGAGGCTAATGCCTTTTCTTTCTGACTCGGATCTGGCCACTGTTGTCCATGCTTTCATCATCTCAAGGCTAGGTTACTGCAATGCCCAAGCCCTAGTGCCTTCTGGAGGCAGTTTAAGGCCTTTATGTTTGTAAAGACAGGAATAGGGGATGGGGGGTTTGGTTGGGTGCGTTTGGGGTAGAGGTGTGAGGGGGGTTGGATGTGGGGAATGGCAAGATAGTGTTGGGTGGGTTTAGTGGGAGGTTGTGGGAAGGTTTGGGGTTGTTTTTTTTTAATGTATTACTGTTTTTTATGGTATGAGCTGCCCTGAGCCTATGGGAAGGGTGGCATAAAAATTTGAATAAATAAATAAATAAATTGATTGATTGAGAAATTGTCATCACTTCTGAGTTAATTTTTTTTTTTTGGAGGGGAAGGGTGTGTGACATAAACAAGGAAGGAGCTCTAATTTTTACAGTATTTTAAGCCTCTCCCTCTATGTGCTCATCTCCTAATTCTCTCCTAGAATGCCATTATTATGGACCCTGTTCCTTTCCCCCCCCCCCTTTTTTCTTTTTCCGTTGACCCCTGAACGCTCAGACCATAGACATTGGGAGTAATATCATTACAGTAAACAGGAATGCGGAATTTGCCTGAACACTTCAGTGCTGACAGTGATATCAATGGCTAGATACAGCTTTATTTATCTGACTGTTATCAAGCGAACGATGATAAATTTCCTTGAGAACCTTTAAAGTTCTTCAGCGAATTGCCTTGATCGAACTTCATCAGTCTGATGTTAAGATTTCATATTTTTTAAAACTATCCATTTCTTTCTACAGTAGATTTTATTGGAGAAAAATAGCAAATGCTTGACATCTGATGTATGTGTTGAACCGGCTCTGTGACACTGAAAGTGTCTGAAAGAAAGTGGCAATGACAAGGAAAGTTCAGTCTGTTCACTTGCTGGGAGTAGCTAGAAGGAAATTCTAACCCGACTTCTTAGGTACCTGAACAGAAATATCCTCTTAGGAGAGTAGTACTCAGAGATGACTTGTGTGACCTTGAGTGTGTGATGAGGTGACTTGGCTTTGCCATTTCAACAGAGTATTAGGTGGTGTGTATCGACAAAAAAAAAGACTACCTTCAGCAAAGGAATAAATCTTGGGGAGCTCTCAGCCCATGAACTGCCTCTGGGACTAGCACCGAATGTTCCAGTTCATGGGGTAATCTGTAAGCTACATGGGGGATGGGAGAGATCACTAGGATTGGGACGTGGGGTACTCCAGAGTCACAGGGCAGGCATGTAAGACTCACCAGGATGGGGTGGCAGGGTGTGACCGGGGGATGGGGTCTGGTGGGGCCTATCTGCACGGGCAGGCAGCACTCATTGGGATCCAAAGGGGGATGGAGGGTGAGGTCTAGAATGTCCAGCAGAGTGCTCAGCAAGCGGGTGGGGACAAACCAGCCTGACCTGCCTTTATGAAGTGCTGAAATTATTGTGCTAATAGTGTCTGCTAACTCACCACTACTGTAATAGCTGCAGTGCTTCATATAGACAGGTGGGTCTAGTTGGTCCCCACTCATTAGCCCTGGTGAATCCCACCTGCCTTCCCCGTTCTCCATCCTAGTTTGTAGAGAAATACAGACTTCCCAACCCTTATCTTCACCTAATTGAAATGATTAAGTTTGTGCATTTCTTCTATCATCAGGTTTGGTAATGGCAAAGTGCTTGTGTGTGCATGCATGCGTGTAAACTGCTATGCTTAAAACGAGCTGTTAAAGGTTGAGAGTTCTTGTTCACATTCTCACTTCAGTTAGCACTGGATGATAGGGGAAAAATGGATGCGGACATATTGGGATTGGGGGAGAGGATTGTTTTAGGTAACACAAATCCACTTTGGAAGTATCTCCTCCCTAGGTTACTTCAAATCACCAGTATGCGTGACACTTAACCTCCAGCTTTCTTCTCACGCCAGCTTGGCATGCATCCTATTCCATCTGGCTGGCATATGTGCTGTCAAGTTCCTACTTGCATGATTGCCCCAGAGTTATTACTCACAGTTGGCCAGTGTTTTTGCTGCTCAGGTCCAGCTATCTTAATTTTTTTTTTTTTCCATAAGGGTCTCTGACTGTTCCACATCTTCTCTGCCTGATCACACTTCCCTAGCTACCCTTGCTAACCCATGTCCCATTCTCCATCGACCCAATATCCATTGCTCTCCACCTCTTAGGCCCTTTTCACACAGACACGCTAACACTGATAAAATGGGTGTTACATTTTATTATACATGTTGCAGGGCTGCAGGTGTGCCTCTATGGGTGCCCTGTAACATGTATAATAAAAGGTAACACCCATTTTATCAGTGTTCGAGTGTCTGCGTGAAAAGGGCATTAGGGTGTTAGCAAACCCCCTGGAGTCTGGGTTTGGTCCATGCAGCCTCCACTCATGGTTTACTGTGATGAGCCTAATTGATGGGCAAGTGTTCTTCCCCATTATGCTCTGCCCACCAACAACCCTCCCCCCTTTCTCAGTATCCTGCCCCGTCATGATTCGCAGCTGGGGTGAATCACAGCTGTTTGTTCCTTCCGGGCTATTATGACTGAGAGGTATTCCAGCACCTGCTATCCCTACCCACCCACGGAGGTATATACCTGGATTTATACCTGCCAGCACTTGGTGGCTGGCTATAACCTTTGGCTATGCACAAAATGCTGGGTTTATTGAGTAAATTGCATACACTGTTGAGTGTCTATAGCAGAAATTGAAAGTAAAAGCTATCGGCCTTTGCATATTGTCACCACCTGTTTTCTTGCCTCCATATGGCTCAGCGTTGTGCTGGCAAGTATCAGCACACAGTTTTATTGGGTGTCGCCCACTGTGGTGTTGGAAATCACTCTCGGTTCTCATAAAACCCCCAGTCAAACATGTGCCTATTGTATCCTCTATCTTCTTCTGCATTACCATGCAGCATGGGTGGAACACATCCCTGCTTGTAAGGGCACTCTGTACTTCTCCAAATGTACAAACCTCGTATATGGCAACAAGCTCTCCTTCAGTCAGTTCACATTCCCTGTACCCTGAATTGCTGCACTGAAGAGATTCATTTTCGTTATCCGATTGAGCCACTCTGATTGGCCCCATGGGTATTCGTTCACTATCATCAGGGAAGTGATGAGAAAAAATGGCAAGGAAGATCCAGTTTCTGTTAGTGACTACCCTAATTCTGGCTGTGCACAAACGTCCAGAAAAGCCAAGCTCTTGCTCAAATTCCCCCACGCTCATCTTGCCTGGGGTTCCCACTCTTCCATTCTGCTGAACTTGAAACTGCAGCAGGGATGTATGGTGTCTGTACTCCTTCATCCATACATAGAATCCCACTGAGCTGCCTCAGATGATGGGTTTGACAGTTCTCTCTCTGTACATTAGGTTTCAGCCAAATATCAGTAAAGGCCAGGGTATCTATCTCCTCACAACTTCTCTGGGCCCCATACCCTGAGATGAGAGGCCGCAGCACCCACAGACAAAAGTCAAAGCTATCTGACTTTCCTGGGCAAACAACCTGCAGCAATAGCTTTCTATGGTGTTATGTGACCCCCTCGTGTTCATAAACAGAAAAACTGTTTTCAAAAGGTAAGAAATTAGTAACTTTTAACCAAATGTTCTCGCATACATTCCGATCAGAGTGACCTTCACTACCTTGCAGATCCCACCATCTGCCCATTTCTTAACATTCAGTGGTTTCCCCCCAACCCCAATTTAAAAATGGAATGCTTCGGTGGTACTAAGCTGTGTAACATTTTGAGATAAGTTGGCATGTGCGCTGAAGTGCTTGTGACAGAAATATCTATGTAGTTTAAGAACCCCTGGGATAGGCCGTGCTGGTGCAGCAACACACTCACCCAGCATAAGCTTTGCAAAAACTTTTTCAACCAATAGCTAGCCTATAATCAATAGCAGCTCACACTTGTTGTGCACAGGTGCAGGAAGAGGGGGTGGAAGGCATGCTTGGCCCAGGAATTGTTTCCTGAAATGGTGGTCACAGTGCAGAGAAGGTGTGGATGTTTTCCATTGGGGGAGGATTGCTGGGGGAACCAGAGCAGGCGGTTGGGTTCCACAATGGGGGGCATGAACTGCTGATTGGAGTTAGGAAATGGTGCTTGTCCTTTAGTAACAATGCTTGTGGTCATGACAGCAACATGCTCAAGCAGGGAACTCTGAAGCTGAATGGACTGGGACTGGCTGCTTTGTGTCTGTGCCTGCATTTTACCCATCTCCTTGCTCACCTTCTCAATCACACTGTCCAGCAGATGAAAGTACTGTCAGAGGCGGACCCGGTGCCAGTCCCCACCCTCCAGCGGTCCCAGCAAGTCCTGGGAGCAAAGGCTTTGTGTACTGTTGCTGCACCAGCTGCTTATGCTCCCTGGCTATGCTGTTAATTGTGTCATGGATCTTGTCCTCCCGCTGCATGGTCTTCCCAAGAAGCCCCCTTGCCAAATTCGTGCACTGCTGGTTGCAGACCCGCAGGTCCTGGTTCAACTTGGTGCTTGTGGGAGGGGTTTCATCCACACCCGTTGCACTGGCAGATCTGTAGGAAGGTAACAAGGAAAGCTGTTGGTTCAAACTGTCACACCCACTTTCCTGCCCCAGTGTTTGAGGGTGCCGCCCACCCAATTTTCAGCCCTCCGCCTGCCTGAAGGGAAGTGGGATTGAGTACCTGTCCTGTCCTGCTGGGGGGGTTGCTGCCAGCCCTTTCTCCTTCTATGATCACTGTAGAGGAACCATTTGTGTGTGTGCATGTGCGTGCACACACACACACACACACACACACTGCCATTTTGCTTTTCACCCCTCTGCCAGCCCACTGTTTTCCCATGGTGCCTCCCTCCATACCTGCCTGCCATGATGCCGTCCCACCCTCTTCCTTTGCCTACCGTTCCCATCCTGTTGGGCTGTGTCCTGGAGATTCTCCTGCTGTTACTCCATATTCTCCTGTCATCAGAGTAAACAATAAAAACCATAATCAGACAATAAACAGAAGACTTTATCATACAGTTGTGTAAAAGCAAACATCCCCACCACCCCTGGTGCATGAACTTACCGTTCTCCTCTGCCTTCTCTACAAAGGCAGCATCCAGGTCCTTTGTGCCCTTGACCAGAACCATAGGTGGCTCCTCAAACAGGGGCTGGTTCTTGAGCTCAAGAGGATACACCATAAAAGTCATGGTGTCTGTGTCCGCATCAAACTGTGATGGCTCTGGGATGGGGTCAGGCATGGAAGGATGTCCGCTGGTGGTTGTGACTTCCCTGTTTGAGATGGGAGTGATTGCAGCAGATACAGGAAGTGGGGGGGGAGTAATATCCACCCGATCCTCACCCCTCATGAAGGTGCAGCCATACAGGTGGGATGCAACTATGACTCCATCTGTGCAGAGGAACCGGTCAAAGAACTTGTTATAGGGTGGTGTTTGCCTCCTGTGGCTGAAGACAAAGTTGTTGTCCCAGATCTCTATGTATCTACCCCTCACGTTCTTGGCCTGCTGCCAGCACTGGTTCATGTCCCGGGTGTAGCATGGCTGTGCCATTTGGACCAAGGTCTCTTGGAACCTCTGCCATAACATTTCACTAGGGCATATCAGACCACCTGCTCCCCCGATAGAGTGATGAAGGCCTTGGTCTCTTTTTTGATCAAGGGAATGCAGTGTTGGCGGGTGGATCTTTAGGCAGTGAGTGGCTGCGATTGAACAGTGGAGGCAACGGTGCTAGTTGTTGACTACTGTCACTATTAGCCATGGCTCCAGCAATGGTAATTCTCCATGGATCGTTCTGGAGAATGCAGTTTCTGGGAAAAAGCAAGCATCGGGCACATATTGACAAGCTGGGAGAACACATGTTTGAAAATGGTACATTGGTCTTCTATGGCAGATGTTATGTGTGTGCCAGTGAGAGTGGGGAAAGGGGCTGGAAGTGGTTGCTCTTTGGAATACTCTAGGCTTTTTGCATTTGAGTCTAAGGTGCTGGTGGACCTGTACGAATACGAATAATTTATTACGGTGTTGACTTTCATCGTAGCCAAAGGTGGACCTGTACATGCCCAGGCTGCACTCAACCTAATTGACAGAACACAGATACATGGTCACACATAAGCTTGCACTGGACCACATGGTGGGCTCCGCGTGCTGGGCGAACACCTAATAAATGGGAAGGTGGAAACCCACCTGGTGTGGGCTGCAGTCTCATTTGTTAATACCCTTAGTTGTTGCCATTGTTGCAAAAAATAAATAAAAAAATGCCCATACCTTCCAAAGTTCTTTCATTTCTACCTCGTCTTTCTAAGGAATGAGACAAGACTAGCAAAACAGATTAGTATTTAGTAATCATCACATTATTCTTCTATTGGTTGTAACAAAACATTTTTCATTGTGCTTTGGTGTATTGTAATCACACACACATGCCTTTGCATGGATCATATAGCTGTTTGTACTTTTTTCTCAGCCTTGGATCTTGTACTAGGATTTATTGAATACATGTAATATGGGCTTAATTGGGTCAATAATTTTAAATGCTTTCTTGGCATTTTTGCAGAGCAGAGGCTTCTTAAAATAGTCGTTGAATGTTTTAATGTAGATTAACAAATCTTACTTGATTTATTGATTTTTGTCAAGGTCCAGTTCATCACATGAACTGACACTTGGGGGGGGGGAGGGGGGGAAACGACACTTTATTATCTGCTTATCCTTCCTGTCATGATTAGCATTTTTTGCTTTACAAATTAATATAAAAAATAGACTTCTGAATTTAAAGAAACCCTTTGAATTAGCTACTGCAGAGTAGAATTAATGCTTCAGAAATTGAGAAAGGTGAGTGTCTAACCAACACTCGTAGGTTTCTTAAAGTAACTTTTTATTGCTGTTTTTTGTTATTCCCCTTGGAAATAATCTCACAATTTCAAAAGTCGGAATATCAGCATTTATTTATTGATTTATTGATTGATTTTAATTGATTTTTTATGCTGATCTTCTCGCAAGGTTCAGGGCGGCTAACATTTTTTTTTTTAAAATTAAAATACATACATAAAAACATCCTCCCCTCAGACCCCCATTTTCTCTCACAACCCCACCAAAAACCCCAACTGAACCCCACCTACCCCTGCCTGCCAAATACCTTTCCTAGTAAAAAGGTTTTGAACTGCGCCCAGAAGATAGCCAGGCTCAGACTCAAACAAACCTCCTGGGGAAGGGAGTTCCACAACATGGGGGCAGCAACCAAGAACGCTCTCCCGTGCACCCCAGCTCCACGGACAAAGCTAACAGATAGAATGCAAAGGAGGGTGCCCCCAGCCAATCATAGGGACTGCAAAGAAACATGGTCGGATATGCAGTCTTCCAGGTATATGGGGCCCAGGCCATTTAGGGCTTTAAAGGTAAAAACCAGCACCTTGAATTGTGCCCAGAAAGCTATAGGCAGCCAGTACAGAGCTTGGAGCACCGGTGTGATGTGCTCCCAGTGACTTGTTCCCCAAAAGAGTCGAGCCGCTGTAACTGCACAAGCTGCAACTTCTGAACAGTCACCAAGGGCAGCCCCATGTAAAGTGCATTGCAGTAGTCTAGCCGCGAGGTGATGAAAGCGGCCAGACCTGAATCAGAAAGAAAAGACTGCAGC
>QEPC01008309.1:1524768-1642974 GCA_003113815.1 Sphenodon punctatus | reverse complement strand
CCCCCCCCCCCCCCCCCCAAAGGGATTCTTGCTTTGATCATTTTAGGATACTGGGAAACTTTTTCTTTTTTGTCAGTTTTGGTAATAATTAGTTACTTGGCAGGTCATAGTCACTTAGCTTATTATGTAGAATAATATTATCCTGTTATGTCACTCAGTAATGACGAGAGTACCAAACGAACTAAACTTAAGTAGATAAAATAAGTTTCATGGAATTACCATCTGGCAATTAGTACATGACCATACTCAATGCATTTCAAATCCTTACAACTAGTGAGAATTTCATCTTGTTGTTCTATTTCTTTAAAGGAACTTGAAAAGGATCTGCCTATATTTTAATTTTGAAGCATTGAGGCCTGAAAGCAACAAACTGTGTGTGTAATAAATGACTATTCTTGCGTGCATGTTCACATTTCAGTAGGACTACTTATGTACTTACTTTATTTTTTTAAAATAAAAATAAAAATTGGGGTCTAGAATTTTTTTTACTATAAGTTTTTATAGACATTTAATGCACGTAAAATCTAGCAGTTGGACCATGGGTATGAGTGTGGGTGTTAGACTAGGATTTCTAGTCTAGGCCATTGTTTAACCTTGATGGCTCATTTTAACTCCTCTAGAAATTTATATTACATACTGTATGGTTGGTAGTAACATTCTGATCTCAGACACACAGGTACAGCGGCTATTGACATTCATGTGCTAGACTTTAATGGATGTTGGTACAAGTGCAACAACTGAGATGTCGACACTTTTTTAAGGTGCTTTGAATCTGAATGAAGGCTGTTTGTTTATATTTATCATCATGTTTACTATTCAGATTTGAAACTTGAGATTTATTGAAGATATACAATTTAAAATGTTTGCAAGGGCTTGTTATATCTCATACTACTAGTGTTCAAATGAAAGAGTTAAAAATGTTCTCAGCACTCAGGCCTTTAAATACACAAACTATAAGAAGGAGAAAATTGTGATTTTTTTCATCTGTACATTGCTTTAAGATCCTTAAATAACAAGAAAAAAATGCCTTGTGGTTATGTCAGCGAGCTGAGTCTCAGGAATTTGGGGACAGAGCTTTCTTTAGACTTTCTCTTTGCTGTTGGTTAAGTTACTACATCTCCCTGGGTCTTAATTAATAAGTATTTCCTCCTTCACAGTGGTGTCAAGGGAATAAACTTATTAATGTGAAGTGCTCAGATTCTATGGTGGCAAGGGACATATAAGTACTTGGAAATAAATATGTGGTTTTAAAACTGATTGTGTTTCCTTGGCTAAGGTTTTGTGGCTGGAAGCTTTTCATCGTTGCTTGTTGTGAATAAATTGATTTTCCTGGTGATATAGTGAGGTTAGATTCATTTTTGGAATGCAGTTTGGCTTCAGTATTCAAAATAAGGTGGCAGAGCATTTCCACAGTCACATATTTGGAACGGGAAGAGCCATTTGTGTCATTTAACTCAACCTTTTCACTGACGAAGGCTTCCATATTTTATCTCAAACATTTTAGCTACCCTACTTTAAGCATTGTGTTCATTACAGTGAACTCGATCGCAAACCCCGTAAACCATGTAAATAGTGTGTATGTATCTCGCACGCAACCCTGCGCAAACTGCATGCACACCCGTGCAGGCAGGACTGTGGCCCATGTGCAAGCCGCACATAACCCGTGTGTACAGTGGTTTGGGGTTGAGCCCACCATCTAAACCACCTCATCAGACAAATCGGTTCATAGCTTGTACAATTTAAACCATTTGTTTAAATTTCTAGTCTACATTTTTATCTTTATTTTTTTCTGCTTCTAGTTTCATGCTGTAGTTCTTGCTTTGTGGCTTTTAAAAAATATCTGTCCATCTTTATCCCTCACATAGGGTGTTTTCATGTGGCCATGGGGGAGCTTACCCCCGGACATGCTCCAAGAGGGCACCCCTGCATCTGCCCACTTGAAGCTCCATCTGGGTCTGTTTTAAATTTTAACCCAGCAGCTGCTGCAGCGCACAGTCTGCCTACGTGGTGCCCCCAACACCATAGAATTGTGGGCAGATCTCCCGACATTCTGGGCTATCGCCTGCGACTCCATGGTGTTGCTTGGAACAGCCCCTGGCCGAGAGTGGAGCTGCAGTCTATGGAGCAGATGGACAGCAGCCTCGCCTCCGACTGGTGCCCCAGCTTTGGGCTGCTCTCTCTGCTGGCGATGCTCCTGGATATTCCAGAACACCGCTGGCAGGGCTGTCCCAGAGCAGGGACAGCCTGCCCTGCCTCTGCTCTGCCTGAACATCTGGTGGGTTGCCTTTAAAAGGATGCTCTGCCTGGGGGTGAGGTGGGGCAAAGATATGGTTGCTTTCCGTGTGAAAGCAACCATAAGAACATAATGGAAAGATTTCTTAAAAGTTCCAGTAATTCCTATTCCCGCGAAGTCAGAAGAGTCTCTCCATCAGAGAAATGGTTGCTGCAGAGCCTCTAAGAGGAGTTTTGTTTCACACCCAAACTAATGACAGCAACTAAAATCAACAACGTAAAAAACAGAGTTAGGTCTTTGTTTGGAGGAGGCCAGGAATTGCAGACAAAAACCTTCCTTGTGATAATTGTTTTCACACTTCAAAAATTGAGGAAATAAGGGTGTATGAAACAGAACGTAGAAGGGTGGCTGGAGCTTTCGTTCTCGGGGGCAAATGGACAATAGACAATACTTCTATTACTTGGAGCAGATAGCATATTTATTTATTTACTTAAAAAAAATTGCTACCCCACCCATCCTGCCACAGTCAGCTTGGGGCGACTTACAATCACAAGAAAAATAAAACAACAATAAAGCTAAAAATGACTTGTAAAAGGAGGATAAAATATCCCGCCCCACCCACCACCCTAACCCACTCCCCCCACCCAATCACCCATCTCCCCCGCCAAACGCATGGCGGAACAGTCAGGGCTTAAAACTTCCTGGAAAGGAGGGGAGATCCGGGGCCAACTGGACCTCCACTGGAAGGGATCAAGAAAACTGATATGATCAAGATGCCCCTGCAGCTGTCGAGCCACTATCCACCGTTCAATAATCTTCCCTAAAAAGGGAAGGTTAGAGACAAGCCGATAGCTGGTGAGGGAGTCAATGTCAAGAAATGGTTTCTTGAGCAGAGACTGCACCACCACCTCCTTGAGACAGCCTGGCACTCTGCCTTCCCGAAGAGAAGCATTGACCACCCCAGCCAGCAGCAGCCCCATTGTCTTCCAGCAGGCCTTAACCAGCCAGGAAGGGCATGAATCTAATTCGCAGGAGGTGGCCCTGACTGCCCCAAGAGCATCCACTGCATCGGTGGGTGTCACTAACTGGAATTGATCCCATAAATTCAGACACAGTGGAGCTTCCATAACCTCTAGTTCCCCATGTGTAATAAATGTGGCGTCAAAGTCATGGTGAATACGAGCGATTTTTATCACAAAATAATCCACAAACCTGTCACAGCGTGCAGTAGCTGACTCCACTCCAAGGCAGAGGGAGGCCGGACTGACCAGCCCAAGCACTGCTCAGAAAAGCTCCGCTGGATGGGATTTTGCGGATGCTATGAGGGTAGCAAAGAGTCCTTGGGTGAAAATAAACGAGTCGGGTGGGCTGGATCCTCTGGTTGCCCTGGGGAGGGCCACCACACTGGGGGCCAGTGGGAAGGGCAGTTCAAATGAGCAGTTTCCACACAGGGAATCTGGGACGGGGGGAGGGACTGCCATTACATATCAGTGAAGGAGCTGACCACATGGGACAGGATTCCTAGACCCCTACTATATAGTAGGATTGGGTCCCCATGAGAAACTGCCACCAAACACCTGATTGGGGGGTAGGGTGGAGGAGCACGCTCACCCAACCTGCCAAAAATATCTGATTGGGGTGGCCCAGAGGAGTGAAATCACCTGGGCCAGCAGAGTGTACCAAACAGCTGATCAGGGGGAGCTGAAGGGAGATGCCATGTGAGCACACTCCTTCAGTCCCCTCTCCCGCATAAACTGTTTGGCAAGCCAAGGTGATTGGGCTCCCCCCCCCGCCCCCCATCAGCTGTCTATTGGGCTGGGTGAGGCCACTCCTCTGGGCTCAATCCTTGGAACTCGCCTCACAGGAGGAATGGGTGGGGACTAACAGTCGGGAGGATGCACGTTAGCCTTGATTAATCTGGCTGGGTGAGCCCACGCTGCGTCGCTGACCTTCTCTGGATGATGTGTCTGGTGGCAGCTGGCCACCTGTCCCGAGTCAGAAGTGGGCAAAAGTCTGGCAGCCACCAAACTGATGAGCGGGTGACTCATGGGCTTCTGCGGGCTACTACTGTCTCATTTGTTTTCACCCCCGTGTTGCTTCCAGCTCCTAGGGAAGAGGGCAAAAAGTGAGGCTTGCTCGCATACAGCTGGAATTTGGGTGTCAATGCAATTAGAAATTAGATGTAAATGTAGATAGATAAAAATAGCTCCAGTAGTGTATCTGACACTGTGCAACCAATAGTTATGGACAGGCCCCTACCCCAAAGGATTTACAATCTAAAAGAGACAAGGGCGAAGAAGACAAGGGAGAGGTGAACATCAGGACAGATGAGGATACATTCATGAGGTTGAGAAGTTGCAGGTGCACTTGCTTAACTTATTTATTTTATTTTTCCAATTTCTAACCCACCCTTCCCGAAAGGCTCAAAGCAGCTTACAAAACAAATAAAAAATAATAATTATAAAACAACACAAAACCCCAACCTTTCCCCTCACCCCCACCACAAACCTCACAAAACCCTCCGCAAACACCCCTCACATCTCTACCCCAATCCCCCCCCCCCCGGCAGTTTCTTATTCCTGTCTGCCAAATGCCTTAACAAAAAGAAAGGTCTTACACCACCTCCGGAAGATGCTGGGGCTCAGATGAACCTCTGGGGGAAGGGAGTTTCGTAACTTACTTACAGGGGCGAGATTCTGTGTGAGGGGGGGAAGAGAATGCATTTTCAGTCGTGATGAGCTAGGGAAAGCCTGATGGAAGTGGTAGGTTTTCAGGAGGGATTTGAAAGTTGGGAGGGAGCAAAACAAATGTATCCAAGGAGGGAGTTCCAGGCATGGGGGCACCAAGACAGAAGGATCAAAGAGGCTTAGAAGAGCAAGGGAGTCACGAGAAGGAGAGGGTGGGGGTAGAGGAGGAGTGAAGCTCCCTGACAAGAGCGTGGTGGGATACAAGAGCAGAGAGATATGGGGGAGCAAGGCCATCAAGAGGCTTGAAGGTGAAGACCAGGAGCTTGTGCTGAATGTGTTCAGGGTGGATAGGAGGGGCTGAACATGACCAGTTTGCTCAAACCTGGTACATCATGTAAAAGTGTGTTTAGTTGACCTGGACAGAGCAAGCATCTCTGCCTGACAGCAGTAGCAGCAAATATTGAACTCTGTCCTCCTCCTCTGTAAAACGATCTCCTTTGTATTCTTTAGTCTAATTATTAACTACACGGTTTGTCCTTTCTTTCAATTCTTTCAAATGTATTGATTCCTGTTTATAAAGAGTTCACATCTGTGTGCAGTGGTATTTAGGCTATACAATATCAAGATGTACTATAACATCCTTTATTCTACAGGAACTGGGCCAGCTGAATTATTTTAATTCAGTGGGGTACCACCAGGAGTAAATTATTTAACTACATTATCATCCGATATCCTGTAGTATACTTGTGTGTTGCAGTTGAATTGTGCTGTATGCATTTTCCCCCCCAATTTATTTATTGTTATATCTGCTTCAGCAGTGCTGCTTTTTGACCAGCATTATTTAATTTTGTAGTTGCTTTTTCTGGAAATGACAACAATGGGTGCAGCCAGACGAGCTGCAGGGGCCCGATTCCTCTGTGATAGGCTGTTGATACCACCACACTGGGGGTCCAGTGTGAGGAGCTGGGCACATACAACCAAAAAGCCCTAACCCAAGCAGTATTTTTAATTCTTAAAGGTGATAAGAATCAGAGGCACACACACACCCCGACACCCAGTGTAGAGTTTGCATGGCCTTTGGCTTTATGCTGAAGACATATGGTGAAGGGTAACCGTATATAAACTTAAATAGCTGTTCATTACTCCTATCCCATTAAACATACGTAGTTGTACACTCACCTAAATTAAATTTCATTCCCTGTAAATTTGTTTGTTCATCTCTTTAAATTCTTCAGCCTTTATTGGTCTTCTCTAAAACAGGATTGAAATCCCTTGTTCAGTGTCTTGTGGAAATTTAATCTGTGTGTGTGTGTGTTGATTAATCCTAGAGATCATTACTCAATATATTATGATATTGGCCCCAGCACTGACTCTAATAATACCCCTTTCTCAGTTTGATTATAAGTATTAAGGTTGCAGTCGGCCTCACCTATCTATCTTGACCAACCAAGGTAATAAAAGTCCTGTTAGCTTTTAAAATCTGTTCAGTTATATCTTGGATGTAGGGCAGTTGTGAAGTTCAGGGTGAACTCACACACAACATAAAATCTGAGTTTGTGTGTTTTAAAATCTGATTTCCAATCCCCACTTTTGCCCTGATTACCTGATGTGTGCGTGCACACATGGTAATTTTTTTTTTTGGGGGGGGGGTGAGGTGTTGGTTGGTTGGTAGGTAATAATTTGTATAATCTGGGGTTGGAACATTTTCTCGGAAGCTATTCCATTGTGCAAAGTGTTATTCGACCCTCCCCCATCCACATACTTCCTTTGTGTCATTTCCCCTCAACTTGTTTGTTGCCATTTTGACTTGCTTGATTTGATTTTCTATGATTCTCGGAGAGCTAAGAAAACCGGGATCATGTGCACACGTAACATAAAATTGGATGTTATATTCTCTCCACTGTGAAGGATTGGATTGAAAGCGGAAAGCGTCACAAGTAACATCTAAATCCAGGTCAAGCGGTTAAAATCGGATTTTATGTATACGTGTGAGTTCACCCTAAGTGTCTGGTTTCCACACAAGCAAGCAAGTGGGCATAGAGGTGTGGTGACTGAGGGAAATTCCCCTACAAAATAATAAGAACATTATAGGTTTCTTTTCTTCATAACTTCACAACTTTCCAACTAATAATTTCCCTAAGAAACATTTTAATCCTTCTCTACCAAAACATTTCTCTAGGGGAATATATTTCATAATAAGAACAAAACAAAAACCTACATACAAATATTTAAACAAGCAATAACGCACCTTTCAGGGTTTTGTTTATCTTCCTCAAAGAGGGTAGCTATTTCACATTTTATGTCAAACAAATTTTCCTTGTGATATGTCTTATTTATTCATACAGCAATGAATAGTTATATAAAGAGGAGATAAATGCATTTGCCCCTGCACCCCAAAGAAGACGAGCACACAGGAAATGGAATTTAAAGGCCACACTCTTTATTCAAATCAGCATTAAGGTCAGAGAGACACTCTGGGTCCAGGTTTCATGTTACTAACCATTATCAAAGGGCGGCCTGATGTCCCTCAGTACCGCCCTAATGCTTAACTGTCCTAGGTTGCTTTCACCCCAGCCGCTCAGCTGGATGATAAGGCTCTCACTCTGTAGCACCCCGAAGCAGGCTGGAAGGCGAGGGCCCACCAGCCAGGACTGCCCCTGTCCTCGGCTGAGTTGCTCCTCCCCCCATCCTGGGCCTTGTGCCGAACCTGGCCGCTTCTGCTCTTGGTTGGCTCTGGCCCCGCCTCTTAAGGAGACGTCTTCCTTTAGACCCTAACACCTGTTAAACCAGTCACAACATACCGCCAGCCTATGCTTGGCTGGTTTCGCTCTGATCATCCTCCCTCTGACCATCCAATAACTCCAACAACTTCTCTTTTAATACCCTAAGATATACTTGGACCCCAACTTTGGAGAGGTGTACTCCGTCTTCCCAATACAGCTCAGGGCCAGAAAAATGAACCTCCTCATGCACGATGCATGCACCACCCCCTGCCAACACTAGCCTGTCTACCGCCTTGTTAATTTTCTTCCTAACCCTATTAACCTTGCCTGGTTTGACTGCATCATGCCATCTAATCCTCTCCAACATGTGTGTCCAGATGAATCTCGTGTGTGGCAAAATCCTTTGCAACTCCACCGAATCCCGCTTAATCTGCATTACTAACTGCATCCCTGGGGTTCGCGGCAAATTATTCTCCCCCAAGTGAACCACCATGATATGTGGATGTGGGCTGCCAGCAATTCTGTGAATGAGGGGCATGAGCTGCTCCCAACGCATGCTACTTATGGATCGCCACACAATCTCGGCCTTTGCACCCAGCCCAAGCTGGGTGCCCCAATGGTATCTGCTTGCTGCCTTGGCGGCTCAATGGACAATGCTGTGGCCTACGATCCACACCCTCTTACGTGGTCTGGCAACCGTCAACCCTGTAAGAAAACAGACAGACACCATGAAATACAGAACTATACTCCTACTGCTGTAATGAACGGATGTACGAATGGAAGGTGGTGGTCCGCCATCTACCTATGTCCCAAATGCGAGACTCTGACATACCCTCAGCCACGACTAAACTTGCCGCTCCAATTCTAAATGAATGCGACCCGTACCTGTGTTCTGGCAAGCGGTTGAGACTTGAGCACCTAGGCATTACTGCCGTAAACTGGCGCCTGGTGAGAAGGGTACCATTGGCATTTATCAGAAATTGCCCCTGAATACCAGGTTGAATCTGCAGGTACCTGTGGACAGCTACAACTGGACAAAGTGATGGGGACCCCACCTTACTGAGGGTAATAAGTTGGCCTCTACCCCTCTGATCAGTTTTGGAATAACACAAATTAATTCAAATTAAATCGTCCTGCACATGAATATTCTGGGCCATCGCCACCCTGTCAGACATGGAGTTTCGGGATTCAACCACAAGCTCGCTCACCTGAAACACTCGATAGAAAGCCAGTTTAAATGAGGCAGCAAAAAGATATGCCTCGCTCTGATCAAAACACACCCCGGCCAGTGTGTCATCCAAACTGCTAATGAAGTATGCCGATATGGGCAGGCAAGTGTCAGGGACCGGACTCCGATCCCTTGACCAGCTCTCCAACAATCTGCGTATTAAAAAAGTGCTATCTAGCAAGGGGTAACCGGCCAACTTGCTGAAGAAAGCAGTGGCTGACACCTTACTGGCAATGGTGCCTGGGGCCAAACCTCCCTGCCTAAGGGCGATTGCAAACTCGATGGCATGCCGCTCAGGGATGGGAAAGCTCGTAGACCAACCGTTACTAGACCTACATTTTTGGAAATCCTTAAAAGCCCTCCCATAGGCCATGCATGTCTTTGCTAACGATCCTTGCACCATATGGAATAGGTCTACCACCCAAGAATCCGTGCATCTGACGACAATGCTTCCGGCTTAACGGCCACTTCTGGTGCCAACTGGCAGAACCAGTCCATCTGGAGACGAGAGCGCATTGGCTACGCCGTTGCTAACTCCAGGAACATGCTTTGATGTAAACATGATGTTAAACAATGACCAGCTGCATGACCCTTGTGGATTTTGAGGACATTGAATTTATTACATGAACAACTGCTAGGTTGTCACACCAGAATACTACCGTCCTATTTGAAAAATCATCCGCCCATAATTGTACTGCCAGCACAATGGGGAACAACTCCAAGAATGTCAAGTCCCTGGTTAGACCCTCCACCACCCATTGGGCCATGACGCAGCGCACCATCGTCCTCTGAAATAAACTCTGAAACCCACTGTCCCGGCGGCATCTGACTGTACTTGCAGCTCTGCTTCTAAAAGGAGTTCATCCCTCCAGAAACTGACTCTGTTAAAGTTAACCAAAAAACGGAGCCATGTCCTGCAATCCTCCTTCATTTCTTGTGTCACCCGAACATGGTAATAAGGGGGCCAATCATTCGAAACCTTGGCATAAAGTCGAGAGAGAAAAGCTCTTCCGGGTATCACTACTTGACAAGCAAAAATGAGTGATCCTAGTAAGGACTGCAGCTGCTTTACGGTGACCTTACTTGCTGCCACAGTCGCCTCCAAAGATTCACGCAAAGTACCCAATTTTTCCATGGGCAAGCGAGACACACCCTGTGTCCATCTCAATACCAAGAAAAGACAAGTTCAACGTAGGTCCCACAGTCTTTTCTGGAGTGAGAGGAACGCCAAGCTCCTGCGTTAAAGCCTGGAATGTCTGCAGCAGGTAACCACAGTCATCAGTGCCCAATTTGCCCCCAAACAAAAAATCATCCATGTAATGAATGACGTTGCATGACTGAGCTCGCTGCCGTACCAACCAGACAAGTAAAGTGCTGATTTTTTTGAAAGTGGCGCACGATATCGAGCACCCCATTGGCATAGCCTTATCAAAATAAAACTCGCCCTGAAACGGGAAACCCAGTAGATGGAAATCATCCAGGTGAACAGGTAACAGACGGAATGCAGATTTTATGTCGCGCTTTGCCAGCAACTCCGATGGCCCCACACCATTTGGCTACCCTCACTGCCGAATCAAACAACGCATATCACATGGTACAAAGTTCCCATGGTATAGCATTATTGACAGATCCCCCTTTTGGGTGTGACAAATGGTGTATCATCCGATACTCGCCCGGGGCCTTTTTCGGCACAATTCCAATGGGAGAAACATGTACGTTCCGCATCGAGAGGTCTGAAAATGGGCTGGCAATGCGGCCTTCTTTGATTTCTTTTAGGATCTTGTGTGTCACCAGTACCTCCATGCACACTCCGGATTTAAGGTTGTTCACCCATTGCCTCACAATCAATTCACCCACCGGTATTCTAAAACCAACCCTGAACCCTTCAGTTACATAGGTAACTGCTTCACGATCAGGGCAATCGCGAAGCAGCATCAACATCTGATCATGGTGCACTGGAGTTGGGGCCCTTCCCCAAATACCCCCCCCCCTTGTGAGGGGTGACCGGGCTGCTTCCCCCTTTTACTAGCCTGCCGGACCCGGCCGCAATGACTTGCAGCATGGTTACCAGGGCAGTGTGAGCACACATGTTGAAATCGACAAGGGGAACACGTACAGCTCCCCCCACCATTGAATTCCCAGCAGGTCGGGGCCATTGCCACTGCTTGGCACCCCTCAGCATGAAAGGCATCATTGACAGGTGCCACCCCGTCCTTTATTAATGCGTGCCCACTATCGGCCCTAGGTTCGCTGGATGCACTATTCATGCATTCCAACCAAAGGTCAGGTGCATACCGATCCCATTTTATCCCAGGCGTTATGGCAGCCCGCTTCCTAAAGGCTTTGTCGTAACAAAGCCATGTGCCTGGGTGTCCCATGTCAAAAGCACGCCGAACTACATCTTGGTATTTGACCAGCTCGGCGGCTCAGAGCAGGAACAGGTGCAGCATAACTCCCAACCATATGGAGTATGCTGATGACCAATTACGGTCCGCCTTTGGCCTTTTAAATACTTCCCTATCTTTCCCCTCCTGCTTTGCATGAAGATTGGGAATGGGGTCCGTAAACAGCAGGGAGAACAAATCTACATACTTCCCCCTCCATATCTTTTCCCTAGTGGCTTGCAGTAGATGAGCCCCCATAGGTGCTGACACATCAGCATACCCACCCACCCACTAGCGGAGAAGGCTCCGTCACTGCAGCTGTAACATGGTACCATGGGGAGCCACATCTTCGCCCCTGTAGGCCATACCTGTGCAGCCTGGTGCCCCCCAATCCCGAGCATGCACTCCATATCCTGGCCCCAAGGAAGGGTGGTGACCCTGCTGCCCCGGCCATGGGGCCCAAACCCCATTCCACCCGAGCCTTGGCAGTGGAGGGAGGGAGGTACGTCTAGCCCAAAGGCATGACAGCACCCCATCCGTGGTCACCCTATATCTTGAAATGGGTCCGTTTGATACTCACCATTACCCGGAGGAACCGGATTCTGCCGCTGGCCCCAACTGGGCCCAGCCCCCTTATCGTTCCCGAACTGTCTAGGGGTCACCAAATCCTGAACTGCCTTCTCAATGACTTCCAGCCGCTGCACCACAGTATTCAACAGGTCTTGATGAGCCATCGGTGAGTCCGACCTCCCCTCTCCTTTCCGTGGGGCTGTCATCCCTGCAAAAGACAGGTGGAGCCTGGTGCGCCTCCTCCCCGCTGGGGCGGAGGCACCGGGGTGGGCACGCCCGCCCCCAGCCTCATCACTGCCACCCGCAGGGACATCCCCCAGGACAGAGGGGGCTGAAGCCAACTGTGTGAGGATACCCTCATTCTGTCTTGCAGCACCTGAAGCACTGCCTTGAACGACCCGCTGCAGGAGCTTCTGGAACAGGACCTCCTTGAACTTGTGCTCGAGCAGCCCTCCCTCTCTTGGCAGGGGCTTTGCCCTTGCTCTTACCGCCCCCTTTTGGTATGTGTCCTATAAATCAGGGTAAGGTAGCTCTCCCTAACCTTAGACCACCCTTCAGCTTAAGGCAACCCGAGACCCACACCAGCCCGCTTGTCCTCTTCCGATGGGAGGGGGGGCGAGCAGAAAAGTCCTCCCCCCGCCTAACGCAAAATGGTGAGCCGTCCCGCGTGGGGGGGGGGGGGAAAGGAAATTTCAACAAGCAGTTTACAAAACTGAGAGCACCTGTGCTCAAAATGTATCTGTGATGATCAACCAATCAAGAGAGAGAACTGATACAAACGGATGCAAAAATAAAGTTCTGTTTCTAAAGTCTTTTTTAGAATAGTGCAGTTTGCAAAGAGGAGAAAAAAAGTGAATCTGAGTTGGAATTTCAAGTTTATATTGCTATATTTTGAATAGCGGCTTCCCAAATTCCAGCTACATCTTCATTTCTCAAGTGTGAGAAGCAGCAGAATATATCTGCGAAGCAAGCTTGAGAATAGATCAGATTTCTAACCCTTTTATAACACAATTTTCTTATGGCAAGGTAAATGACAGTAATTCTTCAGAGCAGGAGGGCCAAGGGCTCGAATACTGATTTCATCCACTTACACTGATAGGACAACATTATTGATAAGCACCTTGGTTCCTGTGGTCTCTCTTCAGGATTGATGTCAGTGTACATGCTTACATCAGCAGAATAGCTTTTCCCTTGCTAATCTCCCCCCTTACCTTAACCTTCAGGCATTACTCTTCAATATCCAATTAATCATGGTCTTGCCAATACTATCTGATATTTCAATGTATTTATGTATTTATTTATTTATTTCAAATTCTAGGCTGCCCCCTCTTGCCACAGCAGCTCAGGTCGGCTCACAGCATACGTTAAAACCACATAAAAGACAGTATCTCAAATCATAAAATAACAATTATAGCAATTAAAAACACCCCCATGGAAAGCCAAAAAACCCGTTTACCACCTGACATACACACCTGCCTCTGATATCTCTCCAGTGTTCTGGAAAGATATAATCAGAACAAAAGGAAAGTAAATTTCCAGATAGCTGTATGATATGAAGATATAATACAGTAACAAAAAGGGGTTGGGGGAGGAAACTGTCAGTGTTTTCTATGGCATATGGGGGTGAGGGATTGAAGAGGCATTAGGAAATAATGAAAAATTCTAATAGGAAATAAATAGGATGTTTTAAAATGTAATTGCTAACATCTTAGCTAACTGGCAACAAATGATGACTCTGGTCTATTACACTGCATTTTGGCATTTCTTTTTCCTTAAGGATTTCCTTTTCCATTTGCCTTTTCTTGAAAGGCTAGAAATAAATTGTCATTGTTTATAGCAACCTAAATTCCTGTTTTGTATTATTTTTTAAATATCCTTTTTATACTATTTGTATTGAAGAATGTTTTCCTTTAACTGTTTCCTCATGAAAACAAAAGCAAGCAGTTCATGGATCCAACCTATGGTGGCACTAGAGATTTAGTTTTCGACTAACACAGGTTGGGTGTTACTAAAAAGGCAATAACCAGATAGATAGACAAGCACTGAGCAATGTACTTTAATGTTGAGAAAATATATGAGCTGTTATCCCTTTTGAGAGAGAGAATGAAATTTCTCTTGGTTTGTGTTGTAATAGGAGTAACTGTGATTGGTTTTTAAGAAATCTACAAAAATCACACAAAAATGCTTTTTAAAATCTGTACGGGTCAGATTCATGCATGCTGTTCTCAGCCCCCTGAATACTTCTGTTATAAACAGCAGCATGATTGTCTGTGTCAATCTTTAATTCTAAATTTTCCAGGTTTGTTACCTGAACATAGGGTGAAAACAGACATGACGCTAACCACCCTTTAACCACCCTTGGTGGTCATTTATGCATGTTGCAGGGCTGCATAGGGCACCAATACAGACCTGAAACATGCATAAATAACCACCAAGAGTGGTTAAAGGGTGGTTAGCGTCATGTCTGTTTTCACCCATAGTTTATTTTGTGTTTAATTTCCTTTTACATTTTCAGAAGTGATTTCAGTTGATTCCTGTATGGCTCTTCTATTCAGATTATAAGAGCTGTTCTGGAACAGATAACTTTCTTTGGGTGCATGTTAAACATTTCTTGAAGTGTTTCCAAGATGCTTTTTGAGGTAGCTAAGGAGTAGATTGAGTGTTGACACATCCTCAAAGCAGTAAAGCACTGTGCCATGGATTTAAAAAAAAAAAGTTTTAAAATCTCCCAGTGTCGCATTATCCGTGGATCATTTACACAAAAGGCTATAGTACTCCCATTGGAGCTGTAAAAGGAACCTTAATTAATGGATTTAGGCTATAGACCTTATAAATTATTTGTATCAATAAGAGATGGTGTACAGTTTATTTCGCCAGCTGTTACATGTGTATACTTTGGGTGTTTTCAAATGAGATACTACCCAGGAGCCACAGAGCCAACAGCCCATCTGAAGGTCGAGCGGCTGGATGCATGCTCCCTTGAGCCACGGAGCACCCTCTCACAGCCATGCATGGAGCAATGCAGGGAAATCCAGAGTGCTCCATGTGGGGCCAGCCAAATGTATGGTGGCCACTTCTGTGGCTATGGTAGTCATGCTGGAAGCCACCCATTTGAACCGCTCCCCACTCACTCCACCTGCGTGGGTGCTCTGTGGCAGTGCCACTTGGCGGCCAGGGACCCCTCCACGCACATTGCCCACGCTTGTTTAAAAACACCCAGTGTTAAGTATTTTAATTAGTTTGGAGTTTTATTTGAACAGACTTATTTTGGTTTAACAATGATTCAGTTTGATATTTATTACTATTAATGGTGACAATGGAAATCGTGCAAAGGCTACTACAGTGATCTAATAAAACAGGAATGCAAAGCATCTTTTAAAACTGGCCTGTGACTGACACTGCACTGGGAGTGCAAGTAAGGAAAAGGGGCACAAGAAGCTCTCGGTTGCCCAGGGACATTTGCAGTGCTCAGAGTTGAGTCATGAATGCAAGCTACAGTCTCTGAAAATGTTCAAACCCTTACTTTAAAATGAGCGGCACCAGCAACATTGTCCGCTTTCTGAGACTTTCACTGTCATTGATCCCCTCCAAGCCACTCACTTAAACAGGCTGGGGCTTATCGTATTCAATCATATGATTATCCTATGCCCTAATTGGATAAAACTGTTTCAGTAGCTGGCATTTAAAATGTTAGTATCTTGGACACTTCTGTTTTTGTTGATGTAATCTATTTTAGGAGCGCATTTATGTATAGAATTGATCCTTTTAGAACCATCAAATACCAAATAAAATATACGTTTAAAATTATCTGTACAACAATTTACTATTCAAAAGCAAGTTCCTTAATGCTAGTAAAGAATGTCATATTGATGCTGTAATGCATACAGCAGACAAATTTTGGGCAAAAAAGTTGCTCAGACTGAGTGGAAATAAGAATGGAGATGATGATCTTAAATCTTTGCATTACTCCGTTATGATGAGTATACATGCATTGAGCAAGTTAATTCTTAATAGTACAGGGTCCTGAAATGAACCCTAGATTAGCTAGTAATAATCCAATTTATCGTGTCAGACAAAAGAAGCCTTATAGCATTTAATATCTAGTTGGGGTGAGAGAGGATTAATGGTTTAATTTTTTTTTTTTTAAATATCCCAAAGCTACTACTATATTATATATGAATGGCTTGTAAAATTTAATGTTCTGCACTTCAGAGTTACAAATACATTAGCATTTTTAAGATGATATATTTGAAACGTAGTTCCTCCTTTACTTAAGGTTTTGGAATGTATCAAAATTCTGAACTCAAGCCTAGGAGAGTGGCTACTATGGTTTTATGCCAGAGTATTTCCATTGAAACCAGTGGAATTAGAGACGTAACATGGTGGAGGATTATTGTTGGCATTAAAATGTATTTATTGGTATTTTGGGGCCCAAAGACACATTCTGTTTATGTTGAAGTTTTAAACGATTTTTCAAAATTGTCAGTCATGCTGGTAATTAAAGTCATTTCTCATCTCCAAAAAAAAAGAAGTCTATATTATTTTCCCTCCATTAGTTTTGAAAAAACCAAAGGAATTTTGAACTGTTTCATATGGAAGTGGCTTCTGGGATTTGTTTTTTCAATTACAGTGCAGAGGTATTTCTGTTCCACTCATTCATACTACCCAGTTTGATGCATATACTACACTCCTCTTATCTCTTCTTATCTCTCCATCAGTGCTCACCTCATCCTCCCTTATTAGAGCAGTACACAGCTTGCCTGGCATACTGGATGTAGCAGCTCCATTGCCAGGCATACTTGTTGCAGAAAAGGAGCTGAAAGCCCACTGGCACCAGATAGTGATCCGTCATGGCGAACCATGATAGAGGGATCTCGGGAAAGAAAACACTGTTAGGGATAGTTCTGCAAGAATGGTCCTCGTTAATATGGAGATGGTCAGATTTGTGTACAGGAAGTATAGGACTGAGCAGCAACATTCCTGAAGCACATGGATGACATATAAGGAGAACCTACGTTGGGGTATGGATTTTTTCTCTTGATGAAACCCTTTGCTGCCCTCTCTATTCTCCTACTTCTACTTTACTTTTTTGGGTGCTTGTCTTGGGAGAAGGAGCCTTGCCATGAGTGTTTTTAAACAATAAAGGCTTGGGGCGGGGGGGTAAGCAGGTGGAATGAGCAGGGAGGGATTCTAATGGGCAGCTCCCAGCGTGACTACCTTGGCAACCACCTCACGCTCTCCTGCCACGGATGATGGGGGAGGGGAAGTGCACCGGACTGGCCTTTGTAATTGACATGTCCCGGGCACAAACGCTGGGTAACTGGGCTCCCCAGTGCTCGCGACCAGTTCCTGTGACTTGCGAAGACTGTGTCCCCAGCCGTCAGTGCCTCTGAGCGAGAGAGCTGTCTGCTGGTGTGGGTGGCTGCCAAAGTTCATAAGGACTGCCCAGGGATGCATGGGCATCTGTTGCCATGCATGTTTTTGGCTTTCCCTGCATGAGGCACTCTGGATTTTTTGGCAGTGCCACATGAATGGCCATGAGCGGGTGTTGCGTGGCTCCTGGGACCATGCATCCGCCCTGGTCCACGTTTAGATGGGCGGTCGAATGAGTGGTTATTGGGCGGACATGTGTGGTAGCATCCTGTTTAAAAATACCGCATGTTCCATTGTCTTGATATTTCCTTTGCATGCTCTTCTCTATTGACGCTTGTGTTAAGTCACAAGTGAGATTTTTCAAAGATAAATGACTAATGCTTTTGTACGCTTGCCATCTAAAGCTCTCTTTATGGGACTTATCCTAAGCTCCGTGCGCATGGCACACACATCCCCTTTATGGGGAATGTCGTGTGAGCAAACTGTGCTCAGCTTGTGCGTGCGGATTTAGGATCGGCCCCAGTATTATTATGATGTTAGTTTGTAGGGCAGGTATGTCCACATCAACAAGAGGTGATATTGCAAAATGTGGATGCTCCAACTTCAGATTTTATTTTTATCTGACTAGTATGCTACTTGGATTGAGTTTCAGATATGGCTTTAAACTGGTAATATTTTTGGTAGAAAAATATTGTTCCTAATCATTTAAAAAATGCTTTCAGTATGTTTGACAAGACCTATTAGTCAGTTCAATAAAATAAAATTAGTTGCTTTCAGTATTCAAAGTCTTTTACAATCCCTCTTTAGATCCCTCTTTAGCTCACCTCATAACAAAGTCCTCTGAAGAAATTCATTTTTTTCCATTTTACAAATGGGGTAACTAAGATTGAGAGAGAGTGACTTGCCCAAGACCATTTCCTGAATTTATATGGCTAAGACCAGATTTGAACTCTGGCCTCCCAGTTCAAAGTCCAACACCTTATCCACTGCACTGATTTTGGTAATTAAGCAATTAGCGCTTAATTGTGGAGAAAAATTACAAAATTTCCAGGTGATCTTAATTTAGTTGATTATGAGCAACATGTGAAAAGTAGAAAATGCATGCAGCAACACTGTAGCACTCTATAGAATGCCTGCAGATCGCGTCATCATTATGTAGACTACCTAGGCATTCTATAGAAAACATAATTTAAAACTTTTCTTGTACCTAAGTGTCGTTTAGAAAAAAAAGGCATCCTAACTATATTTTTTGTCCAGGTTCTGTCAGGTACTCTGTCAAATATCTAGGCACAGTACAGAACTGTTGATAAGTACGTACTTTTGTCTATGAATGTTTGACATTGGATGTACTTAGTCATTCTATAATATAAGCAATTCTAAATTTTGCTTATAATATATAAATATATGAGGACTAGGCCGTTGAGATGGTAGAGATAATTGCTCATTTTATTTGGCTCTTGAAATAATTTCTATTAATATATATGAGAAAAGGAATACACTACATTAATACATTATGTTTTATGTGACCTATACATTGGCTAGAATATACCTAGTGACAAAGAAAATACAGCAGTCACCCAGAGGTGTTTTGAATACTGTGTGTGTTCAGAAAGGTCCAGAACACACACACACACACACACACACACACACACACACACAGGGGACTCTGGAGCCATACAAAGTCAAATTTAAAAAATGAATATCAGGAAAAAAATTCCCAACTCGGAGATCTGTTAAACCAGGATAACTGAAAACAGTGGTACACTATCTGTAGTAGGCTACTTAAATGGTAAACTTTTTTTTTTTTTTTAAAAGAACTGTACCGTTATGCTATAGGAAACAACTAGGGTTGGAGTTGGACCTAACAGAGCAGGAAGAGATCTGTTAATTTGTATGATTTAGTGCCAGGGGTAATTCCAGGCTCATTAATGCATATGCACTTAAAATGATCCCTGGTTGAAGTCTGTTGTATTATCAGCATGAATGAGCTTGACCTATATTTTATATATCAGGGATTTTTAAAAAATTGTTCCCCCAAACACATTTAACACAACATAAACTGCAAAGAGGGTGATTACAGTAAGAGAAATTAGTCTTTTCATAATGGTCATGGAATATGTTCAGATAACTTAAATGCCTTTTTAATAACAAAATTTCATGGTTTTGAAGAACTAAACTTTAAGTCTGAAAAAATTTCAAAGGAAATAAACGCATAGGGTACTGTAGGAAACTTCACTTAATGTTGCTCCAAGGTAAAGCCCCTAAAGAAAAGCGAATCCTACCCTAGTATTGAGTGGTTAGGTTGGTTTACATTTTTTTGTAGAAAGTCAATCACTACTAAATTGTGCAAACTGTAAAATAAGGATAAAATATAAACCAACACAGATTGAGATTTCTAGAATGTGTGTGGTGTACGTTCTCACAAAGGGTGTTTTTAAATGAGCCATGTGGGAGAGAGGGGTCCGTCACTGCAGAGGGGAGAGAGGGGAGAGAGGGGTCCGTCACTGCAGAGGGTGGCAGAGGGGCGTCCATTCGTGGGAAGCCCATGGGGAGGACTTCACGCAGGTGGCGCCTGGCATGGCTGCCCTGTCCACAGAGGCAGCCACCCTGACCCGTATGGGGGCACTCCAGATTTTTCAGGAGTGCTCTATGCTTGGCCATGGATGGCTGATGTGTGGATCATAGGAGCACACCACCCGAGGCACCAGTTCAAATGAGCGCTCCAACACATGGACAGTGGGGTACGATGCCTGTACACATCTTGTCTAAAAACACCCAAAGCTTCAAAGAAAAGAATTTTTCTGCTGTTGGGTATCTCTTCATAGTGAATAAATTATCACTTGTATCAGAGAAATTGAAAGTGTCTTTTGCATGGGGAGTTGCCATCTCTTCCAGAACAATACAGGTTAGATGTCTTCAGCACCATCTTCTTCCTTGCTTGCTTGTAGGCCAAGGAGACTTCCAACTAGTCCTGTGGAGTTTAACCCCAAGACAGAATCAAGCTTGATCTTTGGGTGGTCTCCTTGCATATGCGCTATTAATGGGGCACATGTGGCCAGAGCTACAGCAGAGGCATGTCCCTGGCTTCCTCTGGAAACTTGGGGTTAGAGAGAGATCTCATACGCCCTTTTCACAGAGAAACTCTAACACTGATAAAATGGGTGTTACATTTTATTATACATGTTGCAGGCCACCCATAGAGCACACATGCAGCCCTGCAACATGTATAATAAAATGTAACACCCATTTTATCAGTGTTAGCGTGTCTGTGTGAAAAGGGCCTATGAGGATGAGTATCACTTGACTAAATGTTGACCTCTTTTACTCTGATATAAATTTAAAGTAAACCAACTAATACACTGGGGGTGCTGATTCTGATCTCACACTGGTTTACATGAGATGTTCCATCAGTTTAAAACCAAACTAAAGACAGAATTGGATTCCTGGATTTAAATCGAATTATCATGGGTTTGCAAAAAGAAATTCAAGCGCTGATGTTGGTTCCGTGACATACACTTGTGAATATAGAAACTAAGATTCTGCATGAGATTTTCACACCTTTTCTCTCCTAGCAATCTATTTTCAAACTTAGACTGTTGCCCTCATTTTGGACTACACATTTTATGTCTGAAGTATTTTAAAAAATCAGATTACTCATTTCTTTAAAAAGATTTTGCTCACATAACACAGCAAATGTGTGGTGAGTTTCCCCCCTCCCAGATTTTAAAATGACATTGCAGCATGTCGATTGACAAATTTAATCTTTGATGGTATTAACAGGTTGTAGTGGGGAAGTTTTACAATGGAAAAAACCTTCGCCGTACTACAGAGGTTTACAATGGAAAAAACTTCATTGCACAGTAGTAGTAGTAGTGTGTATCTTACACACAGGCACCAAATAGGCCTATAGGGTTAGAACATCTGTAGTTAATATTCAAAAGATAGTTCTTCCTTTTTAATGTTTCTTCTCTCTGACATTGAAGAATCAAAAGCTTAGAGAAGAGATTGTATCCCAGCATGGATCAACCACGACAAAAGAGACAGCTGCCCACTAACAGTAGTTTTTGATTTATCTCTAACTTTATATGGTGAAAATCTTTCCTTCCTGTGGCTTGTAAACATATGACTTTAAAAACAGCTGTTACAAGCTATATTTTAAAGTATTTAAAATAGTTCTAAAAATGATATGACAAATTTTTAGGGCTATTTTTCCAGTTTAATTTATACCTTCAGAATTATCACGAGCTTTATTCCTAACGCAACATAAATTCAGATACAAATATTAAAAAGTAATTGATGAAAACTTAATATACAGAAGAAAAAGGTACAAATAGCCAAAAAACTTTTTTTTTTTTTTTTTAAAGTTATTTTTATCGTGTAAGACATTGACAACTCCTTGTTGAGCATATGCACAGAAGAGCATTATGGGTACAATCCTGACCCTGTTAAACGCAATGGGAATTTATTTATTTATTTAAATTTATGGCCTGCCCTTCCCCGAAGGCTCAGCTCTGCCAGATGTAAAAGTTTTACACTGGCTGTGGAATATGGTCAAGTTCGGGCTCTGGTTGATCTCCAAAGAGGAAAGGAGTTCCAGGGTATGGGGGCAACAACTGAGAGTTACTCTCTGCGGGCCCTTGTCATATGGACAAAATTGGCTGGTAGTACCCGCAAAAGATTGCTCCTGGGTGATGTAGGGGCCGCAATGGAGCATGGAAGGAAAGGCAGTCTTTCAGATATGTGGGACCCAAGCTGTTTAACTCTTTAAAGGTCAAAACCAGCACCTTGAATTGGGCCCAGAAGCTATAGGAAGCCAGTGCTGCAGATTATAGAGCACAGGTGTAATGTGCTCACATTGACCCACCCCTAAGAGCTGGGCCATCACATTTTGCACCAGCTGCAACTTTCGAACAGTCACCAAGGGCAGACCCACATAGAGTGCATTTCATTATTTCATCCTAGAGGTAATGAAAGCATGGATGATGGTGGCCAGATCAGAGTTAAAAAAGAAAAGACTGCATCTTTCTCGCCAGATGTAATTGATGAAACGTGCTCATGGCCACTGCTATAACCTGACAATTCAGGCACAGGAGAGGGTCCAGAAGCACAGGCTGTAAACGGAATAACTATAGGGGGCCAGAGCCCCTCAATAACAGGGGTCCCAATACCCTCCAAGTTTCAAGATTGGCCAACCATCCTCACTCCAGTCTTGTTTGGATTTAGCTTCAATCAGCTCACCATCATCCAGTCCCAAGCAACAGCCAGGCACCAGGAAAACACCAAGACTGCAGGAGCTGGGTCAGATGAAAAAAGAGAGGTAGCGCTGGGTGTCATCAACATACTGATGGCACCTCTTCAATACACATTGAAGAACAGGGGAGACGAGATGGAATCCTGTGGGATACCACAAGGGAAGTCCCGAGAGGACGATGAGCAATCTCCTATCACCACTCACTAGGTCCTCCCCAACAGGAATGAACGGAACCACTCGAGCAGTCACGTACATCTGTGCCAGGTCACACAGATATGTCAGCAACACCTCATGATCAACTGTATCAAAAGCTGCTGAAACATCTAACGTTCAGCAGTACACAATTTCCTCTGTCGATCTCCAGGTGTAGCTCATCGACCAAGGCCAGAAGTGCAGTCTCTGTGCTATATCGCAGATGAAAACCTGTCTGAAACTGAAAACTGACTGAAAACTGAAATGAGTCCAGGAATCCGAAAGCTTCTCAATGAGCCTGAAGCTGTGGGCAACCACCCGTTCAATAACCTTGCATAAAGGGTAATTTGAGAGCTACTTTAGCTAAAGGAAAAGGCATTTGACTTGGAACTGGGTGGGAGGCCAGGGTTCAATCCTGAATTAGCAATGAACCCATTGGGTGGCTTTAGCAAGTCACTAAGGGTGATGCCACATGAGACAGAGTGGGGAGGTGTCAGGCTCCAGCTGTGTGGGCACGACAGGTGCACCCTCGGAACCCCAAACCTTCCACAGGGTGCAGGGAACCCCTCAACGCCACACTTACCGCCACCAGGAAAGGCGGAACAGAGCCGCGCTGAAAGCATGCCCGGCACGCCAGACCCACCCCCTGCAACAGATGCTGCTCCCGGAAACGGGATTCCTCAGCGCCTGGCGCAGGACACGCCCCCCGCAGCGAGGCCGCTGCATTCGGAGCGTCTGCAGCTCCACTCTCCCCACTAAGGTACTTAAGCAGGGTACAGGGGAATGCTAGGGGCTGGTGAACAGTGCTCTGCCTGGGAGACCGGCCCCCTGACCGTTTATTTATTTTTATTTAAAATTTATATCCTGCCCCTCCTGCCCCTCCTGCCCTCAGGGCAACCCGGGGCAGCGAACAACATTCAATAAAAACAATATAATTTTTTAAAAAACAATTAAAATTACAATATGTGGGGGAAAAACCCCACCCCACCCCTACCCCTCGCCAAAAGCCTGACTGAACAGCCAGGACTTACATACACGCCGAAACAGCAGGAGAGTGGGAGCCAACTGAGCCTCCTCCGGAAGTGAATTCTACAGCACAGGGGCGGCCTGTGCTTTTCATATATTCCCTATCTAGTGTGACTGTGTGTGAGTGATTGGTTGTGTGACAGGTGTGAGAGCGAGGTGCGTGGCTAGACTAATTCAGGTAAGGACATTTCCTCCATTGCTTCACTGTTGGTTTCCCTGGGCCCGTGGAGTGAGAGACCTATCCCTTCCCTCTACCTTTTCCCTGGGCTTCCCACTCCCTGTGCCCCACGTTGTTCCTCCCCTTATTCTTCCCCGCCTGGAACCCCTGAGTGCTTGTAACAAGGGGAGCAGTCCAAGGCTTGCGCTATCCCAGATACCCCATGATGATCTAGGCTGGGGATCTGTACAGTTCCGAAGGCCAGATCAGATCCTGAGGGTTGCCTTCCAGGCACTGCCTTGTGACCAAAGCCCCCGAGAGCGTGGGGTTTGGCAGTCCCCCTTTCCTCGCCTTCCCCTCCTCCCTTGTGGGGTGCCCTTGACCTCACAGTTTCATCAGCATTTATCATTAACATTGTTATGGAGCAATTGATGGTGGATGTGCAAGAACTTACACATGCCATTCGGGCCCTTGCTATGGAAGTAAAAGATATAAAGGAGCAACAACAAGCCCCTGGTGCTGGGGCTGCAGTCCCGCATATAGGTTCCCAACCCATGTCCTGTCACTCCAGAACAACAGGAAGCCACTGCAAGAGAACCCCGAGACCCCAAGGAGCCCAACATAGCCAAGTTCACAGGGGATCGTCACCGGTATGCAGGGTTTATCGTGCTTTGTAATTTAACCTTCTCTATTGCACCCCTCGCGTACAATACGGATGAAAGAAAGATGGCCTTTGTTATTGGGCTATTGGAAGGCGTTGCCCTGGAGTGGGCTACCCCCTTGCTTACAAAGGGTAGCCCCCTGTTGAAGGACTACGCCGGCTTTACTTGGGAACTTGCCTTCTTATTCGATGACCCTCACTGGGCCCAAGAAGCTGAAATGGCGATTCTGGAATTGAAGCAAGGTAAGGGATCCGTCATTGATTATGCCACCAAGTTCCAGCAATTGGCAGTAGAACTTAATTGGTCTGATCATGTTTTGTGTGTGTTATTTCAGAAAGGGTTAAATGATGAATTAAAAGATCAGTTAGCTTTGATCACCCTGCCTGAGACTTGGGGAGCCTTGGTAAATCTCACAGTGCAAATCGATCAACACTTAGCCGAGCAAAAAAGGGAACGACGACAGGATTAGGGCTGATGCGGCAGCAGCTGTTACCCCGCCGCGATTCCATTCTGCCATTTCGGAAGCCACACTGCTGCTTTTCGGTGGACATTCCGCTAATTCCGCCGGCATTCTGCAAATTGCGGAATTGCAGAAACATTGCGGAAACTGTCGGAAAGCCACTGTTCCGCTATTTTGTGGCGCTGGCGGAATGGCAGAAGTAGCTAAAATGTCATGTTTCCGCTATTTTGCGAAGCCTGTGGAAGTAGCGAAATGAAATTTGCGGAACTGCAGAAGTAGCGGAATGAAACTAGCGGAATGAAAGCCTCTGCCACGCCGTACTACTAATTGTGGAAGCGCTGTTTCTGATGGACATAGCTACTGCTGAGACATTCCGCTACAGCCCTAGACAGGATAACTTTCGGAGTGTGCTACCTAGACTCACCCCGGCCCTTGTTAATAAGGTAGAGCCTCTAAAAGGAGAAGAGGTGGAACCTATGCAAGTGGGTGCTGCCTGAGGACCATTAACCCCTGCGGAACATGAGAATCTCCGGGTCCTTCGCCAGTGCTATTATTGTGGGGACCCCTCCCATTTTTCCCGGAACTGCCCAGTCCTAACAGGGACCCAGCGGGGACAGGGTAAAGCCCGACCTCGGGAATTTTAGGGAGGATTCTGGGGGATACGTTACAACCTCTGCCGGTGATGCTGTCCTTGATGGGCCCCTGACTCCACCGAGGGCTCATCTCCGTATACCTGTCTTGTTGCACATACAGCCACAGCATAGCTGCATTGTGTGGGCCATGATAGACTCAGGGGCCTCAGGGAACTTTATGGATGTAAGATGCGGGGATAGATGGGCCGTCCCGACACAACCCTACGTGCCGCCCGAAACAGTCCATTCCATAGATGGGTCCCCATTAGTCTCTGGTCCCATTACCCTCCAGACACCAAAATTGACTATGATGTACGGTAACCATAAGGAACAACTGCAATTTGAACTTGTAGCTACCCCCATGTTTCCTGTGGTTCTCGGGTTACCATGGCTCCATCAATATAACCCTGTGATTGATTGGCAGCAAGGCACAGTGAGATGTGGACTGCCATGCTGTCGTGTCTCTTGTTTGGTGCCTTCCTCTACTGCGTTTTGTTCCTCCGTTGAGGGTACTCGAACTAGTACGGAGAGCACCATTCCCGCACCTTATGCAGATCTCAGAGAAGTATTTGACAAAAAAGAAGCTGAAGTGCTGCCGCCTCACCGGCCCTATGATTGCCCTATAGATCTCATCCTGGGAGCTGAACCACCCTATGGGCGACTCTATGCCCTTTCCGAACCAGAACTACAGACATTGAATCAATACATTGACGATAACTTGCGCAACGGATTTATTCGCCATTCCTCATCCCCTGAAGGGGCCCCACTGTTTTTTGTACTTAAAAAGGATGGGGGGCTACAACCTGTATAGACTACCGAGGACTTAATGCCCTCACGATTAAGAACTGGTATCCTCTGCCCTTGATACCGGAACTCCTCGATCGCCTTCAAGGTGCCACCATTTTTATGAAGCTTGACCTTCACGGGGCCTACAACTTGCTGCGTATTCGTAAAGGGGATGAGTGGAAGACAGCCTTTCGCACACGATATGGACATTACGAGTATCGCGTTATACCGTTTGGACTTGCTAATGCTTCTGTGACGTTCCAACACCTTATTAACGATGTCTTCCGGGATGTGTTGGACAAATATGTAGTGACCTATCTAGATGACATTCTCATTTTTTCCCTGTCAGTGGAGGAGCATGTGCAGCATGTTCGAGCCGTCCTATAACAGCTCCTACAAAACCGTTTATTTTGCAAACTCGAGAAATGTGCATTCCACAAAGAGACGATTAATTTTCTTGGATTTGTCATCTCCCCTCACGGGATTGAGATGGAATCTGGAAAGGTCAGTGCTATTGGCGTCTGGATTCCGCCCCGTTCAGTAAAAGCCCTACAGAGATTCTTGGGTACTACAACTACTATCGCCAATATATCCCAAACTATGCTCACCTCACGGAGCCGTTAACACGCCTTCTTAAAAAGGGGGTTCCATATCGATGGACCCTGCATCAGCAGATTTCCTTTGAATGTTTGAAGAAGACTTTCACGCTTGCTCCCCATCTGAAATACCCCAGGTTTAATCAACCCTTCACCATCGAAACCGATGTTTCAAGTGTTGCCCTAGGGGCAGTGCTCCTCCAAACGGGAACCAAGGACTCACAACTTATGCCTTGTGCCTACTATTCCCATCAGCTCTCCAGTGCAGAGAAGAACTATACCATTTTCGATCGGGAACTACTCGCCATTTAAAGAGTCATTCACCACATGGCGACACTACTTAGAAGGGACCCAACATCTGGTTACTGTTCTCATGGATCATCGAAATCTAACCTATCTGCAGACGGCTCACATTTCCAATGTGCACCATGAACGTTGGGCCCTGTTCTTTGCGCGCTTCAACTTTCGAATTGTATACCGGCCAGGCCACCAAAATGTATTGGCAGATGCCCTATCAAGGTGTACTGAGGAAGGTGATCCCCCTGAAAACCGCGGAGACCTCTTGCTACAGCGGACTTCCTTCCTGGCCACAATATCAACGATAGAACAGTTGAAAGAGGCCTCTACTCTGGAAGAGATGGTCAATCTCCATGGCACACGCGATGTCACTACTGGGCTGTACTATCATCAGGGAAGAATTATAGTTCCGCGAGCTGCATGCACCGCTATCCTATGGGGACATCACGATGCCCCTCTTGCAGGACACCCTGGTGGTAAACTAACCTTACATCTCCTTCAACTACGCTTTTGGTGGCCCTCCATCAGGAAAGATGCTATACAATACATAGGAAAATGTGAAACCTGCGGTCATACCAAGATACCGAGACAACGACCCCAGGGGCTCCTCCAACTAATGACACAACCCCAAGGACCATGGCAGCGGGTGGGACAGGACTTTATTGTGGACCTTCCCCCTTCTCGCGGATATACCACTATTTTGGTTGTAGTGGATCACTTCACTAAGATGGGGCATTTTATAGCCTGCGCAAAACTCCCTACCGCCAGACAAACAGCCCTCCTCTTTCTACAAAACATCGTACATATCCATGACATTCCCCAGGAAATCGTCACCAACAGAGGAACACAATTTACTTCTCGTTTTTGGAAGGCATTACTAGTCAGCCTCCAGGTAAAAGGCAACCTAACGTCTGCCTATCATCCCCAGGCCAACGGCCAAGTCAAAAGAACCAACCAGACCTTAGAACAATACCTACACTGCTACATTGATTACCTACGATACGACTGGTTTGAACTTCTCCCTTTAGCAGAGTTCGTCTATAATAACACCTTACATGCGTCTATCGGTACATCTCCTTTCCATGTTACATATGGATACCACCCACGTATCTGTCTACACGAGATCACTCCATTAACCCGTCCTGCAGCCGGGGCCCTAATTCAGCGGATCCAAAAAGCCCAAGCAGCGGCAACGCTTATTCTTTGGCAAGCGAGACAACGATATACAGACCAAGCCAATGCCCATAGGCGTGCTGCACCAACATTTCAACCTAAGGACTGGGTATGGGTTGATCGCCGGAAATATGCCTCCTGAAGACCATCAGCAAAACTAGATCATCGCTACATGGGACCTTTTCAAATCCTCCGAAAAATTAATGATGTCACGTACAGGGAGCGCTTACCACCAGGGCTAAATATCCACCCTTCCTTCCATGTATCTCTTTTAAAGGCCGCACCTGCTCCATGCACACTGGAACCTCCTGCAGTGTTCCCTCAGGGCAGACCCTGAATACGAAGTACACCGCATCCTAGACTCCCGACGGCTGAGAGGACAGTTATATTACCTTATTGATTGGAAAGGCTACGAACCAACAGATAGGCCCTGGGAAAAGGCCAACGATGTTCACGCCCCTCGTCGTCTTTGATTATTTCACATGCGGTATCCTTTGAAACCACGGCCAACTGCCTATTGCCGCTCTTGGAGGGCGGGTGCTGTCAGGCTCCAGCCGCGCAGGCACAACAGGCGCACCCCCGGAGCCCCAAACCTCCCATGGGGCACAGGGAACCCCTCAACGCCACACTTACCGCCACCACTGATAGCACGCCTGGCACACCAGACCCACCCCCTGCAACAGATGCTGGTCCCGGAAGTGGGATTCCTCAGGCGCCCACCGCAGCGGTACAGGACATGCCCCCCGCAATGGGGCCGTGGCGTTCGGAGCATCTGTGGCTCCGCCCCCCCCCCAAGGTACTTAAACAGGGTACAGGGGAATATTCGGGGCTGGTGAACAGTGCTCTGCCTGCGAGACTGGCCCCCTGCCCATTTAGACTTGGACTCTGTGCTTTTCATATATTCCCTATCTAGTGTGACCGTGTGTGAGTGATTGGTTGTGTGACAGGTGTGAGAGTGAGGTGCGTGGCTAGACTAATTCAGGTAAGGATGTTTCCTCCATTGCTTCACTGTTGGTTTCCCTGGGCCCATGGAGTGAGAGCCCTATCCCTTCCCTCTACCTTTTCCCTGGGCTTCCCACTCCCTGTGCCCCACGTTGTTCCTCCCCTTATCCTTCCCCACCTGGAACCCCTGAGTGCTTGTAACAAGGGGAGCAGTCCAAGCCTTGCGCTATCCCAGATACCCCGTGATGATCTAGGCTGGGGATCTGTATGATTCCGAAGGCCATATAAGATCCTGAGGGTTGCCTTCCAGGCACTGCCTTGTGACCAAAGCTCCCGAGAGCATGGGTTTTGGCAGTCCTCCTTCCCTCGCCTTCCCCTCCTCCCTTGTGGGGTGCCCTTGATCTCACAGTAGGCTACCACGCCCTGGGTAGCCTTACCCCACTCAGGGCAGCTGGGCCACATGATGCTGTGCATCGTGTGACTGGTGCCCACCATATAACTGCTATGCAACATGTCCTCAGAAAAANGATGGAAGTGGCAAGGGGGCACTGTGTGTGGGAAGCTAAGGGGTAAGTGGCAGCGCTGATGTGCATACACAGGTATGACGGCAGATTATGCAAATTATGCACATTATGTAATTTAGACCCTGCACCAAGACTTTGCACATGGCCCTGTAAACCCTAGGGATGACCCTGGTACTGGGTGCCCATTCGTGTCACCAGCGCTGTGGCTGCTGTGGCGGTAGCTCTGGCAGCGGCCAGCCTGCCGAGCTCCCCCATAACCATCTGCACAGCTCCACACATTTGCCTCACAGCATGGTGATCCAGCCCTTGAAGCTCGTGTGACTGCATCCTATCTCTCAGCATCAGTTTCTTCTTCTGTAGAATGGGAATAATGGCAACGTGCCTAACACAGTGGTTGTGAGGATTATGGATTGCTAGATATGGATTGCAAAACCTTGTAAACAAATGAAATTGTTATCTAAATGATAGATAATCTTATCTGTGTACTTCAATCAAGTGATTTTTAGCCCAGATTTGTAATGAAATGTTTGTTTTCATCTCTGGTATAACTCATATACTTTAAAACATATGAAGTTATGCCAGAGTTAAACTTGGAAGACATTGGAGCTCTGGGGATCATGCAGTTTCTACGGGACACAATGTGCCCGTAATAGAGAGCTGTGTGGTTTGCACCCGACTGCACACAAGATCTGTGGGGCTTGGGATTGGTCCCATTGCCTTTTTTGTTTTGTTTTTGCATGTACAGTCTTTTTTTGTTTACCTACTATTGCCGTGTATTAAAATATCACAGTTTACTAGAAGGTGTAAAATGCTCAGATTTAATCACAGTTTCCTACGGGCCAATGAAAACATACTGGAAAAAAACACAAACTAACTCACTCTGGCACGTGCACCCCCCATTTGTGTTCCCGATAAGGACACTTGTTTTTGAAACAACACTTGAAATTGTTCTCTTTTATTCCCTACTAAAGTTATCTGAACCCCAAAGCTATTTCTATTCATCAGGGAAGCTGAGATTGGCAATGATATTGGCTGTATATATTGACTTTGGAGTCCCGTCTCCTAGGTACATGCATAGGGAGGAGACAGGAAAGATTGAGTAAGAAAAAATAAAATAAAAACAGAGGATAAAATGAGATCTATGTTTTTTTAATTATTTAAAATTTTATCCTGCCCTTCCCTAAAAAGACTCAGGGCTGCTTACAAACAAACCTATAAAACACATATAAAAGCATATTAAAAAGTGCATAAAATAATAAAAGACAAAATAGACAAAAACAACCTAAAACCCCCACTCAATACCACCTCCCCATTTCCCACATCCAACCCCCCCCCATGACCCTACCCCCAAACCACCTACCAACCCTCCTATCTCCGCCTGGTCCATCGTCACCTTCAAAAACAGAGAGATCTTACACTGCCTCCGGAAGACACTCAGACTCAAATGAACCTCTGGGGAAGGGAGTTCTGCAAAACCGGTGCAGCAGCTGAGAATGCCTACCTGAGAGCCCTTGTCATACGATCAAATGGAAGGTACCTATAGGGAGGTGTTCCTGGCCGATTGCAGGGGCCACAATGGGGCATGGAAGGACAGGTGGTCACCCAGACACACGCGGCCCAGACCATTTAGGAGTTTAAATGGCATCTTGACTTGTGCCTGGAAAGCTATAGGAAGCCAGTGTAACGTGCTCCCGGTGCTTCACTCCAGAGAGAAGACCAGCTGCAGCTTCCAAACAGTCATCAAGGGCAGCCCCATGTAGAGCGTATTGCATTAATCCAGCTTTGAGGTGATGAAAGCATGGATGACAGTGGCCAGATCCAAATCAGAATAAAAATGCTACAGCCTCTTCACCAGATGGAGTTGGTGAAAACTGCTCCTGGCTAGTGGCTACTGCTGAAACCTGACAATCCAGGCACAGGAAGGGGTCCAGAAGCACTTCAAGGTTTAAAATAAATGACTGATTGACCAGAGGGGGCTGGACTCCATCAATACGAGGAGACCCAGTCCCCTCTAAATCCTGCTGGAGCCTAAAGATTTCTCCACCTGTGTGCCAAACATTCCACTGAAAGAAGTTGCATCTGATTGCACAAAAATTCCAGAATCTGGTGTGCCCTAGTACCATAGCACCAACAAAACTTAGATCTGTGATAGGACTGAAACAATAATCAAAATGATTCTTGCCAGAATCGAGAACCAGCAACAAGATCTCAAGATCTTGCTAACCGTTTGAGATATTGTGAGATGCTAAAAAATAAATAAACACTCTGCACATGCACAAAACGGCTGTGGTGGCCCTTTCCCAAGATGGTACAGGCTCCACCAGTGCCATTTTGGAAAAGGGTAGCTGGTCTGCAAATGTGCAGAACCAGCTGCCCCTTTTCAAAATGGTGCTGGCGCGGCCTGCACCATCTTGGAGAAGGGCTGCATATGTGCAGAACGACTGTGGTGGCCTTTTAGTGCATGCGGAAAGCGTTTTCATTTTCTTTCAAGAATCTCGCAAGAACAATGGTGACAATGGCCAATTCTCTCTCTCAGAAACCTTGTTGAAAGCCCAGTTCTCGATGGAATTTGTGAGATGTGTGAGATCAAATTTCACCCCTAATCTGGGCCATGGATCTTGCTGGATTTCAGTTATTTGTTTCACTTGCTCCTCCCAAATCCAGCATTTGAATGTAGATCGTGATTTGTAGGGCTCAGTTTGCACCAATCAGTTGTTTCTGGCATATCTGTGTCTATTAGATTGTAAGCCGTAGGCAGGGACCGGGTCTATCTTACTGTTCCGTAAAGTGCCAGGTACACTGCTGGCGCTATACAAATGCTTATAATAAGAATAAGAATAATTAATAAATTAATATCCTGGGATGGAACAGATTTTTTGGGGTGGGGGGGATGAGGTGCTTGCTGATGTGCTGACAGTATGGTTTAGTATTTATTTGATAACTTTGTGAGATCAGTGATTTGACATGATATATGTTTGGGGAGTGTGTAAACAAAATCAAAATAATTAAGACTTGGCAAGCTTTATGTGTCTTGCTAGCACTGTGACCATAGCATCAGAAACTTGTTTTTCATTTCAATGTGATGGGTTAGTATGTCTACATTAGACGGTAAAAGAGTTATTTTTTGTAACTATTCCCAATAGGAGGGGATCAAACTTTTACCCACACCAGTAACACTAAAAGAAAAGTATGATCGCTGTGAATGGAAGCCTCCTCTTTCATCAATTTTGCTCTCCTCCTTGGATTTGCTCCTTTGCCGTCTCTACCTTGACTTCCCCCTAGCAATTCCACTCATGCCCTTTTGGCTACACTCCCCTCTCCACCATCCTACCCCCGTTTTAGCTTCTCGGCCCTTTCTCTCCCTCCTCTCCCAATGCTCTTGCTTTGTCATAGCACCATCCAGTTTCCCATACCAACTCCCATCCTCCCTTTCTGACCCTCAACACTCCTCTCCCCCATTCTGCTGACGCTGTAACCGAGTGAGAGTGCAGCAGCTGCTGTGCCGATGCCAACGCGCAGGCTCGGCTCTCGGGCATGCTCACTACCACCCAGGCCAGGGAGCCAAATCTGATGGGGACCAAGATCTGGGAAAGTTGTGCGCTGGAGGAGCCGGCAGTGTTTAAATAAGAGAGGAGCTGGGATTGAGTGCGCTGAAGCGCTACTGCCGCCAGTAGCCACAGGCAGAAGTACACCCAGGGAGGCTGCAGCCAGCCACCCACCCAGACTATAGCCAGAAAGGCTGCATTTCCCCCACATACACCCGGAGAGGGAGGGAGATTTTCAGCGTAAATCCGTCCAGCCACTTTGCTATCTCCTCGGAGACTGCACAGTCCAGAGCGAGTGAGCGACAGCGCGCGGATCCCTGCAGGAACCCAGGATGTGAGAGACGGCGGACCAGCTATTCCCAGGGAGGCAGTCTGCATCCATCAGTGAACCTACAGCTTCAGTATCCCCAGAGAGAGAGGGAGGGAGACCGACAGCCCAGTTCCGCCGATGAGCTACAGTGTGCATCCACCCAGCCTGCAGCTCCAACTCTCACAACACGCAGCGGGCAAAGCCTCGCAATTCGGGCACTGTCTGCAGCCCAGCTCTCCTCCTTCAGCCAAACCACCCATTTCAAGCCAAGGCTCCGGGAGCTTCGCTTCTATCACGAGTCACGACCGACTGCAATCGTACAGCCCCTGAGCTCGTGTCCCCTGAGCGGCAATAGCAGCTCAATCTTGGGGATTTTTTTTTTTTGATTTTTTTTTAGTGGGGCGATTATTGTAAGGGAGGCATCAACCTGTGGGCTGAGATCGCTCTTGTACCAGAGACGGCGGTGGCAGCAGGAGCAGCCACCTATCTAGAAAGCGCCTTGCAGCAGTAAAAGCGCGCAGGGGAGGGCAAGTGAACTGGGTCTCGGCCCCCAGAACAGTGCAGATTTCCCCGCCGGTGGAAGATAAGGAGGTGGGTTTCCATCTCGTCTGCTGGCTGGATCCAGACGAAGAGAAACCAAGCAGCGGCAGCAGGCGGAGGTAGGAAGGGAGGCAGCGCGCAAGAAGATGCCCCGGCACGGCCAGCTGGCATCTGCTTTTCCCTCGAATGGCAAGATGAATTGAGTAGCTCTGAATGGGTGGGTTATCAGCTTTGCGAAGTTGAAGCAAAGGAAGAATTCCCTCTCCCCTTGAAATCCTTCCCCTTGTCGTGGCAGCAGACACAGGACAGACAGCTCAAGTCAGCAGCAGCAGCAGCAGAAACCTGGCGATGGTGCACTGGCTCCCCCTGAGCCCTGGAGAGATCGGCTTGGCTCCCGCATTCCCCTCACTGCTGATCCCGAGCAGTCACTGAATAAGCAGCAGCAAAACAACAACCCCCACCGGAGCAGTGGGAGCTATTGCGCAATTCTGTCCAGATTTCATTCCCTTCCTTTTCCCCCTCCCCGCCCCCTCCACCATCAATGCTGTTCAACTCCTGAGAAAACAGAAAGCTGATTCATGGAGCCCAGACCCAGCTTCCCCTGTGCTGCTGTCCATAAGAAGATCAAGGTGCTGCTGCTGCTGTTGCTTGTGACTTTGTTTTAAATCCCCCAATCCCTCCTCCCTAGACCCTGAGCTTTCTCTATTTTGGAAGTGTGGTTACTTCTTGGGGAGCAGCCGAGCCTGGCTCAAACCCGGGAAACGTTGATGCATCACTGTGGAAATTAATTGTGTGACTTTCTGGGTATTTACTGAGTTTCAGACCGAGATGCAGCTCTTGAAAGCTTTATGGGCATTAGCAGGAGCAGCTATCTGCTGTTTTCTTATATTTGTCATCCACTCACAATTCCTTAAAGAAGGTAATTATATATCTGCATGTCTGCATGCATAGCCTGTTCTTTTAATGAAATGCTCTGTAACTGGTGCCTTGGTTTTGTTTGTTGTTTCTAGCATATTCTAGTTACTGTAATGGCTCTACTGTAATATATTCACTTTTTAGAGCAATTTAAAAAAAAAAATATTCAAGAGGTAATTAAGTGTAGATTTGTATTTCTGCTGGATGTACTATGTGACATATATGTATGCATCCTCTCATTTTTTGTAAATCAGTCATTTTTTGAATTGGATATGTTTGCATGGCAATCCTTTTCTGCCATTTGGCAGCCTAAAGAACACTAGCCATGTTAGCATAATAATACACCAAAAATAACTAATAAGTAAATGTCTTATTTTTAAAATCAAATCAGTAGGTGTTCTCTCCTTTTTTTCATTCAGTAAATTTTCAATAGATGGCACTAAAGTTCTGTGGAAAGGGCAGGGCAGAGCAAAGCCTGGGCATTCTAGTTTGTTTTTTTCCCCTTCCCCTTCCTCCCCCCCTCCCTGCTCCAAAACTGAAAGAGGCCTTTGCTGAATTTAGAATTCCTGATTTTAGGATTTAGGATCATGTGGTCAAAAATCTTGGTCCTAAAATAGCTGAACACCTATTCTCTCTCCCCCCCCCCAGTTCACTTGAAAGAAAATATACAAACCCAACCCCCCCCCCCCCCCCAACTCCCTTCCCCACTTGACATTTTCATAAGGGGAGAAAGGGTACATTTTATCTCTCTGAATGGAGGATTTTTCTTGGAAAAGAAAACACAATTATTTTTATTTTTCTCCTCAAGGAAAATAGCTAGTTCTTCTCCAAAATGATGATTCAATTAACTATTTGAAATGCAAGCTACAAGCAGAACTGTGAGTTTAATGATTTAAGGTGACTGACTACATTTGGGTGGAAGGAGGAATAAACCTGCTGCTGCCATTTATACCTTCAGCATTAGCAATACAAATGGTATTTGCAGGGTTTGTTTGAGATCCAAGAAATACTTTTTTGGGGGAAAAAGTTAATAACCATAAGGATATCCTAGGTTAGGATTTTGGTTGCACAAAATTTTTAAATAACTTTTAGTTGTTTGGGACAAAGTTGAACTCAGGATTGGTCAAAGTGACAGCTTTGCAGCGGTTGGTGGATCTCTAGTGGTGTATTTTACATCCCTCAGTCCAGGAAGTACTGTACATTGGCAAAGTATTTATAAGCCATCTGGTTAGTTTTGGAAGAAGAGCTACATTATTTGGAGTAGCCATAGAGAAATTAAGGAATTTGACAAAGCTTTCTCTTTTTAAGTGGTCTACTAATGCTTTCTGTGTCTAATGCCTCCCAGATACGTATTAATTTTAAGATTAAGAACAAGAACAACAAAAGAGCATAGTAGCAAAAAGTATCTTTTTTCTGTCTAATTTGGTAGGTTACTTTTCTTTTAAAAAAGAAAGAATTGGCATTCAGTCCAAGCTAATCTGCCAGTACTGCTTTCATGTTTTGCAATGTTATGCTGCATCTGGCTATTACTATTTTGATATCTTCATTACCATAGCTAATTAAGAAAGAAGGAAAGCTTTATACCACACTGTAGGCATTATTTGGGGGGGGGGGGGAATTAAATTTCTTTTTGAGAAACGGACTGATGGCTTCTTAGTACATTTTACATTATAGTTTCTACCAGTATTTATAGTCACTCTGTTTCTGAAGACTGGTTGGGTCTAAGCCTTTATAAACAACTGTGACTGTTCATACATTTCTGGGAACAAAAAACCCCCAAACTTTCATACTGGAAGATGACTTGATACAAACTATCTCTTATAGCTGTGTGTGTGAACATATGCCCTAAACATATACAATATAATAATGTAGTATTCACATTTAGTACTCTCTTGTTCAGCACTGAGTTCCTAATTGTAGTTTAATAGAACTGGGTAAAATTCCACATAGTGGTGTGTTGCACAATTCTTTTCTTCTTCTCTGACTGATTAGCTTTTATTTGCTAGTGTACTGAGATGTACCTGTTTCAGATGTTCCAAAAATAGTGCATTTTACTCATTTGCATAAACGAAAGAGATTTAAAATTCTTCTTGTTTGTGAGGAATGGGGGTAAAAAATAATTTTGCTTTTTCAAAGAGAAAAAGATATTGAATAATAAGCACAGTGTTCATCATCTACCTCCGTCGGTATGCTGAATATAAATAAATGGTCTACATGTGGCAGATTGTTGTCTGTCACCAGACGTTTGGTCCCGCTCCTTATAGGGTATTGCAATAAGGTATTGCAAAATAGTATTGCAAAATAGTATGTCTGAATCTACATAACAACACTGGATTGTTGATTTACTGGCAAGAGATGAGCTCAGCTAACTGTAATCACTGATAGTACTAATCACACACTGGAGATCCATGGACTGCTTAGGTTCATTCCTGATGGCCCAGACTTACAGTTCAAATCTTTAATTAAATGCCTATGGACTTTCACTTGACTTTCTTCTGGTGCATGATAAATTATCAGTCCATAAAAAGTGAGCAACTAATGTGTTTAACCTGTCAGGTTACTTGACAGCACATCTCTGAACCAACATTGACCACACAAATGACACCTGCTGTACACTATATGTGTGTTTGAGTGTGAGTCAGAGAGAGAGAATACTTGGTTTACAAAGAATATTATCTAAAATCTGGAAAAGGTCTAATTTCCTCCCTCTGTGTGTATGTATATATATAAAATTTAGTGTATAATGTAATTTACTTACCTTGAAAAAGATCTGTTGCCTAGAGGCAATAGTAAATTAACTGGTCACAAAGTTTATTTTTGCAGTTCCTCGGATATACCACAGTCATTACTTATCTTTTTTCTGTATTCACGCTTTCTGCCGGAAGTGGTGATAAACTTGTAATACCGGTCGGTAAATATTTTTAATAATTTCAGTTAGGTAGCACACCATGTAGCATTTGGAACTTTGGTTATAATAAATGCATATTATTTTTTCTGGAAAGAAAATATTCAATCACGCTGGTAAATATAAGGCTGCTATATTGTAACTATTATAGTGTATGCATACTGTAAACTTTCTGTGGTAGTTTTGTGCTGCCTGGTAGCCTTGAGGTGCCTTGTGACTCAAAATACTCCATTTCATTCTAAAATATCCTTTTTTTTTTTTTTAGTTGAGAAAGGTGATAGAATCAAGGCAAATTAATAGTAGCGTTACATTGCTGTATAGCATCCATGAGGAAATAAAACAATGAACACTTGTTCTGAGATGAGTGGGAAAGAGTTGTTTAAATGGCCATTTCCATGAATATATTTTTTTCAGGAAGTGAAGAATGGGTGACACAGGGTGCCATTTTTCCACACTTAGGCTTTTGTGTGGAAATACAGGTCGTCCTGTGGCTAATCCGTTCTCCTATGTCCAATCTGTCTTTCAGTGTTTCAAAAAGATGAATAGAGCTGTGAACCAAGAAAGGAGTATTGTGATATATAATTGCAGTCCCATGCCTGTCTGATCTTCGTACAAAGCCGTTTAACATATTCTAGTTGGTTTCAGTCAGTTTGAAGAGGTGTTAAAAATTACAGCATTTTGCAGTCTCTATAGAAGATTAAAAGTAGGCCATGGTATTGGCTACTACTATCTAGTTTAAAAGGTTTATCATCTCTTTACAATTACTTTGAGATTTTCTTCAAGAGAAAGGAAAATTGTATAAACATTGGTAAGCTGGTGAAATAGTGTGTGCATTAACTTGGGAAAATATTTAACCAACACAAAACTAATAGCCCTTTCACTTAATAAATTTTAACTAATGAATTCTAAGTACTCACATTTAAAATACTAATGGTGAAGTAAAGGTAGGCAAAACAGTCTGAAAAACATGACTTTATGAAATGGTTTAAGTTGTCTAATTGGTAAGAAATGCCACTGATTTCAGAAAAGCAGTGTGTGCAGTAAACTTTTAAAAAATCTATTTTTAGCCAAAGAATATGAAAATTAATTAAGATGATACATTTATAAAACATTGTTCCAACCCTCTTAGAAAAAAGCTTTCTTCAAATAAAGATTTTTGAATGGCAAACAGTCCTTTTGAAAGTTAAACCAGCCTTCAAAAGAAACATTCACTAACAGAGATCTTACCTGAAGAGAGAATTTACCTAACTTGAGAGAATTCTCAGACTATCCTTCACCTATTGGGTCTAAAAAGTCTGTATAATCTAGGTCTGGGACCTCATATGCATCATTAAACAGAAGAGGGGAAGTTAAAGAGGAAGTTTGAGCAATGCATCCACCCTTTTGTTTTTGTGGCTGTATGGAAGAACTTTACGGGATTGTCGGTGCTTACAGTAAGCTACCATTTTCTCTGTTGTATCCGCCTGATTGACTTTGGGCTGAAATTTAATGTACAAATGTTAACATTTTGCAAGTTGAATTTTTATCCCTCTTTTACTTTAGCAGGATGCAAAAACAGTTTTATTACACTCTAATAAACATTTTGCAAGAATTTTATAAATGAAGTCTATTTTCTGTTTACAGAGAGATTTTTGTTAAAATTCCTAAACAAATTTCCATTAAAAAAAAAATATCTACCAGTCGTACACAATTATTTTTTTAAAAAGTTATATGAATAGAATTCACTCTAGCCTATAGGCTGCACAGTCTAATGCAGAAAATGAGATTGTTGAATGCTTAAACACTTTTTAAGCCACTGACAATTTTTACGTATTGTCATTCACAATTTCTGTTGAAAAGAGTTTTAATATTGCTTTACATACATAGATTATAGCCTTTGAAATTCTATTATCACAGGATAAATGATCAAAATTGTCTGTGTATATATCTGAATATACCTGTATTTTGGTGTTAAGAAACTTGAGCATCCTCTTACTTTGGAGTAGAAGTTAGAGATTTGGGTGGGATGTCTGCCTCAGCAATATGTCTTTGGCTGTCCATGTGAAAATCTCTGACTCAGTTATAAACTTCTAAAATAATAGTTCGTCCAGGTTCAGTAGATTTGTGGTGTAGCTGTATGGACTCAGATGGTACTGTGTGCTCCAGGGACTGAAAAGGACCTTCCATGCAGTTACTCTTTTTGACAACCAGGGATTGACATGATGTCAGGCACAAGAGTTGAGGACAGAGAGCCTGTCATGGCTTCATTGCTGCTCCCTGTTCTCCTCCAAACCTTGCATACCCCACCTTCCACTGGTGCTCAGGCAGTCTGGAGGAAAACCAGGAAACAGTTTGACTCTAGAGAGCAGAAAGGTAGAGAGGGTGAAAGAGGAAGGCTACATGAGGTAGGGGATTAGACGATACAAACCCATGGAAAAGCTGACAGGAATAAGGAAAAGGCTGTCATCTGTAGGTGGAGAGATCAGAGGGGCAAGATAAGAATTTATACACAGAAGATAAGGACAGGGAAAGAAATATTTTTAACTAGAGACCAGTCATCTGAGCAACCTGAAAAAAAACAGTTAACAAATAGCTAGTCCACGTAGAATATAATGCCACCAGCTCCTTAGCCCAAGCGGGAACAAACCTAAGTTGTGAATCTAAGAGTGAAAACAGACATGACACCAACTCCATTTTAACACCGTTTGCAAATGTTAAAGCAGTGTTAAAGTGGAGTTAGCATCATGTCTGTTTTCACCCTAACCCTTCCAACATTATGCTGAAGAACTATAATGGCCTCACCAATAGACGGTTTTTACTTTATTTTATTTTTAAGCCTAGGAAATAGTATTAAAAAGGCATCACCTACGTTAAAGGAAGGTTAAAGTTGTAAAGTCACACACTTTAGAAATGCTAGAATCAAGCTCAACATTTGAGCCTTAACTTGGTCCTGTTATATGTTCTGGACAAGTCACTTAAAACCTAACTTTTCACATGCGGCTTTTCAGTTGTTTCCCTTCTTTTTCTGGGCACTCAAGCTGATTCTTGAACTCTGATTTGTAGAAAGTGCCCGAGTGCTCACACTGCAAATGAAGTTGATGAGAACTAGACCTGCAACACACACACTGCCATAAAATGCCAAGTATTTTGAAAAAATTCAACCCTAGGATATCAGATTGGGCATACAAAATTAGTGGATGCTTTTGGAATTCATGTCTGTAAATTCCCTACCAGTAACATGAGAACAGAACAGTAATGCCACTTTGCCTCTTCAAGTTGTTGTGAAGATGTATTGGTTGTGAAGCAATCAGAATGGTGATGAGCTCCATAGGAGCTCATGAATAACTTTTGTATTAATTACTGGAACAAATAAGATATGGGGCCGCACTTTGAATGATAAGGATAAAAAGAAATGGTGAACACCATATGATTTGTGCACTGAATAGGGCAAGAAGGGGGTGATCATGCAAAGACTGTAATGTGAGACGTAAGTATAAGAAGGCTGAGTTAAGGTTGCTTTGGCAACCTGAACTCCAGCAATCCTTAATTTGGAGTACTTGACTTTCTAACTCCAATGTGTTTGTCTTTATAACTGATGTAGAGGGGAAATGTATGATATGCACATTAATTACTCTAATGTAAAGTCCACCCCCCCCTTGCCTTGCTCATTTAAAATACTCCAGTGGGGGTGTTTTTAAATGAGCAAGGCGATGGGAGGGGTGTGTGTCTGTCTATCTATCAAGAGAAATTTATATATACATAAGCAATGAAAAGTTGCTCAGTTGGAGCAGCATATATATGAGGGCTGAGCTGAGCTGCCAGAGAGGAGACTCAGAAAGGATTAGGGTTGGAACGCCCTGCAGCAGGTAAGTACTTTGGCTAGAGAGAGGCACCCAGAAAGGGTTTCTCTTATGTTCAAACCTAAGAGTATTAACAAATGAGAGGTGAGCCCCTCAGAGCCCATGGTCATTCCATCTCCCCCCAGACCCACCACAGCCACCACCCTCGGGTTCCATGCAGGGCCAAAACAGACAAGTAGGCAAGTGTTCTCCCTGTCATGGTCCACCTGTGCATCCCCCCTCTCCACCATTAGAGTTGCAGTTGCTTGACACTCTAGGTTGGCACATGTGACTTCATAGTCACATGCATGTGCCCCTCCCCAACACAGAGGAGACGGTCTTAGGGCAGCATGTTGCCCCAGATGTGCCAGTATAGCAGGCTCCAAATTTCCGACTTGACACTATGTGGAGTGACCCTGGGGTGAACTTTCAGTGGCCAAACAACAAATGACCAGGTGAATCTAGGACTAAAGGGAGGGAGGAAGTGTGGCAACATCTTGTTTAACACCCTTTGTGTGGCTGTAGTTTTGTGAGTCAAGTTTGAATTGTAAATAAAGAAGTACTGGTGACAAAAAACTAGACTGCCTGCTGTGCCTTTTTTTTTTTTGGAAGAGCTTGACCTTGTGAAAAATTAGCCTGATGAAACCAAAAAGGTAGAAACAAGTTTCTATTACAGCTAAAACTTCCTTCTCAGCTTGCCCTTTTGTACTTAAGTGACACCTGAGACTCTGAACAGTAGGCTACCTTACATACCAGATGTGCTGCATATGTTGCCTATATATAATGACCTTATTAAGGACAGTGTGTCTCGTTGTAAATTTTCTTGTTTTGGACGTTTTGTCAGTTTTAACATAGTGAAATGTAATTGCTTGTGGACTCATTTGTAGTGCTTGTGTGTATACATTGCATATAGGGTATCGGAGATGAACTAGGTTGTCGGAATAGCTTGTCAGATGGAATAGGACATGTGGATGCTAAAAGTGTTAACAATAAACTTTGTTGCTTGATTCAGAAGTTTAAGACGATATTCCTGAATGAGTAATGGAGTCAGAGCAAAAATTTGAAAGGTAATTTTTTAAAACCATTTTCAAAGTTTTATTTATAGGCAAATAAATGTTATCAACTCCTGAATCTCCTGAATGGATTTAAGTAGTCGGAATAAGACTAAAATTTGAAGAGCCTGCATAAAAGCAAGGTTCATTATTAAAGTATTTTGAATAAAATGTCCCAATTTTGCAAATATTGGCATCAAAAGGATAGCGCATAGTACTATAAAAAAGTGAGACAAAACTAGAGACTGTAATCTGCTTTTTCTTTATCTTACATTTTACACTTTTGGACATACCTATGCCAAAATGTACCCATAGAGGGTGGCTGTCTTCCCTCCCTCTTAAGAATCTGTTGAACCAACAATGAAGCAACGATTTCTGGTTTTATTAAGAGAATACTGGCCTTGGACCCAGAAGGCTGCATTAAATAGTGGAGAGGACTGCTACACATTGTGTAACTGCGTCAGAAATTCTGTTTTTGACCTGTAGATTTTCATTGCTGTACACTGATTTTCATTTATTGTCTGTCTCAGTATAAAATAGTATTTCTGTTTTGCTGTTTCTATTTTCCTTTTTGTGCTTTACTGCTAGAGTATCAATTTGTCAATATTGTTACAAACTAGATAACTTTAGTGAATCCTGCTGTTAATACAAAAATAAAATAAAGCTTATGCAGGTAAAGGAAATTAAGGCAATACCAGGATTTTCCATAAAGGAGCTCAACTTCAAGAAACAAAAGTCCATATTTAGGCTCCTCTAAGTTTCCAGTTATCCTCAATTTCAACATTAATGAGCAATGCAGGGGTTCCTAATCAACATAAATTGACACCAATTAATCTTAAATGACTATCTACAAGGCCTTGAGGCAGTGGGAAAGCCGGAGGGACATGCACAACAACCTTTGTGATCAGTTCCAATTTCCACTGTTTTGCTGTGTAACCTTGGGCAAATCCCTTTTTTTTTTGGCCTCCATTTCCTTTTTTATTGATTCCTTGCTGTTTTGTACACCTTACCTAAATCACTTAAACTTTGTATTTTATTTTCCCCATCTATCAAATGGGGATATAAATAGTAATACTGTGCTTTGCAAAGTCCAAAATGGATGCAAAAGTGAAGTATGAATAATTAAGTACAGTAGCTGTTTATACAAGTGCAGTGAGTTTTATATTCCAACATTCCTTAAAGGCCCTAACCAGATTGGGCATTGTTGTGCTAGGCACTGCACAGATGTAGAGCAGAATATTTTCTCTGCCAAATAAAAGGGTTGCATTCTATGTAGGCAAGCAACAAATAAGCAAGTAGTCAAAACAACAGACTGTTGTAAGTTACAATTTTTCCTTTGTTTTCGTCCCATGAAAGCACATACACCCTTTCCAGCTGCTATGACCAGACGCCTCCTCACTTCTTGATCACTTAGATGCCCTCTTTTTACCAGATTCCACTTTGATAGTGAAGGAACCGAGGGAAAAATAAAATGCTAAGGCAGGGCTTGTACTAATCTTCTCCTGCAGATGGTGAAGGGGTGGGGGTAGGTTCTTTGCTCCCTTCCAACCCTTTGTCACAACAGGCCAACTGCAATCATGGCTCTTAATGTGCCTTGTTTTTCAATTCATTATATTTTATTATTACATAACTATATTAGCTTTTATTTATTTTATGGTTTCATTGACTTCTGTTGCTTTGCCGAACTCTCTCACTGCGAGATCTAAAAGACAATAAAGATTGATTCATAACTCACAAAATTAATTACATCCCCCTAATTGTGTACATTTAATGATTTGTATTATGGTGTAAATATTAATGAAAAAAATCAGTACTTGGTGCAGTTTATTTTAACAAGTAATTTGAAAAATGATTGTAGCTTCACGAATGGTTGAGGTTTGTAAGCTTCTCCTCTTTGGCACTTAGAGATGATGAAAGTCAAATTAGAAACGTATCATCTCTCTAAGATTAATTCCAAAGCTATTACTTACTAACATGCTGCCTAAGGTGTCTATTCGGCTGTCTGCATGCACATGTACTGTCCATTAACTGTAATGGGAGTTGCAGGCACGCATACATTTTTGAGAAGCTAGACCCCTTAAGTAAATTAAGTTTTCCTGCATTAAATAGGCAACTGAAAGCCTATTTGTTACTTGCAAAATGGCAAATAATTTTCTACTGGAAAAACACACAAGAACTCTTCAACAAAATTAGAAGGACAGTGTACTGTGAGATAAAAGTTATTTTATATTTATATGAAGTGATTTAGAAACTACGTGTCCAGACTCTGAACCCCTTATCAAGTGCTTATTTGCACAGGTAACTTAGGCTTTTCTGCACTTAAGAACACAAGGAGTACCACAGTGGGTTAAACCAGTGGTCAGTTCAGCCCAGCATCCTGTGTCTGGCAGTGGCCACCTTTAAAGAAGTACATAGGAGTGATTCATTCACTACTATTTACTCCAAACTCCTGGTAGTCAGAGGTTATGTCCCCAACCAACTTGCTAATAGCCACTTATAGCTAGTTCTTTTCAATCCTTTTTAAAGCTCAGTTGCGCTATTGGCCTTTGGTAACAAATTGCACAGATTAATTGTATGCTTAGCGGAAAAGTAGCTTCTTTGTTTTAAATCTGCTGCCGTTCAGTTTCATAGGGTACAGCCAGATGGGATAAGGCTGTCTCGATCCCCCACCTGTCCCAGTGCAGGTAATTGCAGCCACCACACTTTGGTTGGTTGGGTGGGGAGAGCAGGCCACACGATCTGCCCCCCACAGGGAACCCGGGCAGGTGGGCCGCTGTCAGGAGCCCTGCCATTTCCTGGGGTGGCCTGAGGGGCCAGCTGCATGTGTGGGTGCCCGGGCCAGCCCCACCCCATCCACCATTCCCTGGCCCAATCGTTGTCTTGTCCCCAGCCATGATGTGGCTGTGCAGGAATGGCGAACACACCCACCGTCCAAGGATGCTGGTGGACCTTGCTGTGGGGCAGCAAGGGGACTGGCCACATGGGAGGCACCACTTAACCCGATGTGGGTAGTGTTACCCCACATTGGGCAACACTGCTACATGCTGCATTTCCGGTCCTCCCTGGTGGGATGCATTGCATAGCAGCCGGCTGCCCACCCTGCCCTGGGAGGAGCGGACATCTGGTTGCCACTAGCCATACGATACACTGTATTGCGGGGTAAGGCTGCTTGATGTGGGATATGGCTGCCCAAATCAGGTTATTTTTATTTTATTTATTTTATTTTTAAATTTATATCCTGCCCCTCCTGCCCACAGGGCAGCCCGGGGCGGCGAACAGCATTTCATTTAAAACAATAATAAAATTTTAAAACAATTTAAAATACACTACATGGGGAAAACCCCCATCCCTATCCCCACCCCCACCCCACCCCTACCCCCCGCCAAAAGCCTGACGGAACAGCCAGGTCTTACATATACGCCGAAACAGCAGGAGAGTGGGCGCCAGCCGAGCCTCCTCCGGAAGCGAATTCCACAGCACAGGGGCGACCACCGAAAAAGATCTAACATCGGTGGCCACCCGCCTCGCCCGGGGAACCTCCAAAAAGGCTCCCACGGACGATCTCAAGGGTCGCACGGGTACATGGGGAGTGAGGCGATCCCGCAGATAGGCAGGGCCTAGGCCGTGAAGGGCTTTAAAGGTTAAAACCAGCACCTTGAACCTGGCCCGGTGCTTTATAGGCAGCCAGTGCAGAGCCCGGAGCACTGGTGTCATGTGCTCCCTGCGACCCGCCCCCGTCAGGAGACGGGCCGCGGCATTCTGCACCAGCTGCAACCTCCGGACCAGCTTCTCGGGCAGCCCCACGTAGAGCGCGTTGCAGTAATCCAGCCTCGAGGTGATGAAGGCATGGATGACAGTGGCGAGGTCGGAGTCTGAGAGATACGGCCGAAGCCGCCGGACAAGATGTAACTGCCAAAACGCACTCCCCGCCACGGCCACAACCTGAGATTCCAAGCTGAGCCGCGAATCAAGGAGCACACCCAGACTCCGCACTTGAGACACCATGGGGGGGCGAACCCCCCCAACAAGAGGAGATTCAACCACCCCCAGGCTCCCCAAGCCCTCGCCCACCAACATCACCTCCGTCTTGTCAGGATTCAGTTGCAGATGGCTCAACCTCATCCAAGCCCCCACAGCTGACAGGCACTGGGAAAATAAGGAGACTGCATGGCCTGGGTCGATGGAAAAGGAGAGGTAGAGCTGAGTGTCATCAGCATACTGATGACACTGCATGCCCTGAAACCCCCTCACGATCTCCCCTAACGGCTGCATATAGATGTTAAACAAGAGGGGGGACAGAATGGCACCCTGCGGGACTCCACACGTGAGGTCCCGGGGGGAAGACGTACACTCCCCCAAGACCACCCGGTGAGTTCTCCCGGCCAGGAATGAACGAAACCAGTCCAAGACCGTTCCGCCAATTCCAGCACGGTCCCGCAGGCGAGTCACCAACACTTCATGATCGACTGTGTCGAATGCAGCTGAAAGGTCTAGCAGGACCAGTAAGGTCTGACGACCCTGGTCCAACGCCAGACGGAGATCGTCAACCAAGTCCACCAATGCCGTCTCTGTACCATACCCAGGCCGAAACCCAGACTGGGAGGGATCAAGAAGGTTAGCATCTTCCGTGGCTTTAACCATAGAATATCCCCTAGTTCTAGAATTATCAGATAGGGCAAATGACTGCTCCCTATTTACTTGTCCCACACTAGTCATGATTTTGTAAACTGCTGTCCAATCCTCTCTGTCGTCTCTTCTCCAACGTAAAGAATCATAACCTATCAAGCCTCTTCTCATATGAAAGCCATTCCATACTTTTGATCATTTTTGTTGCCCTTCTCTGCACCCTTTCAAGTTCTATTATATATATATATATATATATATATATATATATTTGAGATAAGATGATCAGAACTGCATGCAGTACTGAAGATGTGACTGCAAAATAGAAGTTGTATATAGTGACATTATGATGCTTTCTGTTTATTCTCTTTCCCAACAATTCCTAACATTTTGTTTGCCTTTTTGACCGCTACTGCATATTGAGTTGATGTTCTCAGTGAACTCTTCATAATGACTCCCAAGAACCCTTTCCTGAATGATAACACCTAATTTAGAACCCAGCATTGTGTATTTATAGTTAGGATTATTTTTCCTTGTGTACATCATTTTGCACTTTGTCAACATTGATTACATCTATCTTATTGCCCAGTTGTGTAAGAACCTCTTGTAATTCCTCACAGCCTGTTTCAGTCTTAACTATCTTGAATAACTTTGTCTCTGCAAATTTTGTCACCTCTGTGTTTATCTGCTTTGCATATAATTAATGAATATTAAGTAACATCAGTCCCAGTACAGACCCATGAGAAACCCCATTGTTCATTTCTCTCATTTGTTTCCTGTTCTTTGACACATCTCCTTATCCCATAACAATTTGGTTTTCTCAAGTGTCTCTTGTGAGGAACCTTGTCAAACACTTTCTGAAAATGTAGATATACTATATTGACTGGATTACCCTTATTCACATGCTTGTTGACTTCTACTAAAAATTCCAGTAGATGTTTGTTTATTGGGATTTCTATCTTGTCCTTCCCCTGAAAGCTATATATAATCTATAGTATAAAATCTCTGTGAAATAAAAATCCAGTTAAAACAAATCCCCAAACCCTACCCCTGTCCACAAATATCTGATATAATACATAAGCAGGGCATGAAATTTCAGATCCAATTCCAGGTCCAGAAGCAAAAAAATAAAATAGAAATAAAATAAATCAGTCACGGGAATTTATTGTGATATTAGTGCAAAGTAACAGACAAATACTGAATTTCAGTATCATTCCAAACTATACTATGACTTAAACAACTATAGACAAGAATAAAAAATGAAAAATAAGGAGCCAGGACAATATGGTATCACAAGGTTTTATTTACCTCACTCTAGAACAGCAGTTAAATGGTTAAAAAATCAGGGGCTACTGGCTGAACTAAGAAGGAAGGAGGGCGGATGAAGACATGCACAGATCCATGATCTGGACCCTCCTCTTTCTGAGCACACCCCTTAAACATCCTTGCCCCCAGCTTGTATGCGGTCCTTGTAGTTTGTGCTAATTTTCAAAGTGGCTCCTGGTACGGGAAAAATCCCCCACTCCTGTAAATGGTGATAAAACACAGGCTGAAGTTCAATCTAAAACCAGACCAGAATTACAAGTGCCAGTGCCATTTGCTTGGAACCAAGGATACAAAAACCAATATTGTATCTGACAAATTCAACTGCTTTGCTGCAAACCCTCTGTGTGTGTGTGTGTGTGTGTGTGTGTGTGTGTGTGTGTGTGTGTGTGTGTAAAAGAATCCAAAATAGGCACAAAGTAGAAAGTACCAACCATATAGGATAGGAACTTAATATTATGATGGTTTTAAATAGGATCTTTTGCCATTCAGAAACAGGATTGGCAAAGTATTTACTGGGGGGTGTTTTTTACCAGGTAAAAACTTGATTTTAATTGTCCTGGAGAAAAGGCAGCCTTTCCCAGCCTTTGAAAAATAATTAGTTCTAGTAAAAGGTATAATATTTTCCATTATTAAAACTTCTTTCTTAAATACATCTGGGTCACACCTACCCGAGGCATCACCTCATTCTCCCGAGTCCTCAGCCAACCTCTGCGGTCAGCCGGGGGCTCGAGGTTCAATACTGTAGGAAGGTGGTTACTATGAGGAGGGTGTTGTCAGTGGTTGCTCCATTGCTGTGGAACTCCCTCCCAGTAGAAATCTCCCTCTGCCCAGATTGGCTCACCTTCCAGGGGCCGTGTAAGACTTGGATGTTCCATGAGACGTTTGGAGGAGGAGTTGGGTGAGGGGAGTGGGGGAGGTTAATTTGGTTTTATGGAATTGAATGTTCCATGATCCTATTTAAATTGTGTGTTTTATATATTTCTGTATTTTTATACCTTTTTACTGTAAGCCACCTTGAATTGCCAGTGGCAAGAGAGGACAGGGTATTAAATTTATTTTTTTTAAAAATAAAATAATACACAGCAGATTGTAATGGATAATACATAGGCAATCACAATTTGGAAATATAGCTAAAAGTGCTATAAGCCAAAAAGCAAATGTTAGATTATATGAAAAACAACAATGCAAACAACACTGGGCTTGAAAAACAACAAAGCCCAAGACCCAGCCAGGATTCATATTAAGCCTGCCTCCTTTTCCTCCCCTCAGCTGGCCAGGCCCCCCATTAGCTGGCCAGGCCTCTCCTTTTCCTCTCCTGCCACTTCCCTCCCCTCCTTCTCCTCCCATCCCCCAGCTTGCCAGGGTTTCCATTATGTTTTCTTCTCCTCCTCTTCACCTGGCCACAGCCCCCCCCAAACTCCTTCTTACCCAAGTAGATGAGCAGCTAGCTAGGGAGGCGTCTCTCTAGAAAATGCAGTGGGGCAAGCCAATAGATGGCTAACTAGTAGCAAGGGGGAGCATGGAAGAGATGGGAAACAAGGGTGGGTAGGCAGGTGTCAATGTGGGCAAGTGGTGCTGTGCACAGGCACAGCGAGGGGAAACATTTAGACATGTGAAACTGGTTGCACAGCACAAGGAAGTGGGTGCGGCTGCATCAGCATGGGAACTCTGGGAGATGTAGCCTAGGCATTTAGGCCTGCCCCGCCCTCTTTCTCTATCTCTCCTTCCTCCCTCTACTGTATTGAGTACTGCGGGGGAAGAGCTCACAGGCAGTGCAGCACAGCTAAAGTAGCAGGCAGTCACGTTGGCACAGCAGGATGGGACACGGGCACAGCTATTGCAGCTGCCTTGCGTCTCGGACCCTCCAGGCTTGTGGACCCGGGTGCAGCTGCACTTGTGGCCCCTATTATAGCTTGGTTTCTGCCCCGTGCAATGACTGTAGTAGCTCATGGAGTCTCTCCCTCCCCGTCAGGACTCACTTCCCTATCACGTCATGATTATAAATATGCCTGATAATTCTGTTCTTTACAATGGTCTCCACTAATTTACCTGGTAATGCCACTGGGCTCACCAGTCATTAGTTTCCAGTCACCTCTGGAACCTTTTCCAAAAGTTTGCATTTACGCTCACTCCAGTCCTCAGGTGCAGAGGCAGATTTTCGTGATTGATTACATATTATTACTAGTAGTTTTGTGATTTTATATTTGAGTCCTTCAGAACACTTGGGCCAATACTATCTGGTCCTGACCCCCCTCCCCCCCAAAAATATTTTAAACAGTCAAAGGATTTTGTGTCTGGCAACTGACCTTTCTTTCTTTCTTTCTTTCTTTCTTTCTTTCTTTTTCGCTCTCTCTCTCTCTTGGAATTGGAGCTGAAATTTCATGCCCTGTATAGTACAATAATATTAATCACCTTTTGGAGAAATGAACAAGGCAGTCAGAAGTAGAAATGAGAGGGATGGTTTATTCTACTACTCTTCCTATGGTTTGATCCTCTGAAAAAAGTAAGATTGATTATGAAATCTTGCTTCTCCTCTTTCCCTATTAGTCTCTCCCATTATTAACCAAAAATGTGAACTAGATCTTAATTACATGCTTTTTGGTGTGGTGAACTCTCAAGGGCTCTCAGCTTCTTCATCCCTGAAGCTTCTTAGTTTGGCTGTTTCTTTCCTGGGGCCTGAGTGAATGGGGTTAAAGCTTGGGAAATAGGAAAATTAGTAAATGTGCGTGTCATTTATTTTTAAATATGAGCCATCTCAGACTTGCTCTTTCTTTGTTTCAAATTGCAAGTTTGATGCAGGTTCACTGAAAGATTAGTAGAGGTTTGTGAACCTTTTAAAGCCAATGAAAACTTGGTTACCAAAGTTTTGAACCATAACAAGCATGCAGAGTTGTTGCTGACTTTATTCAAAATGTTTGTGGGTTTGTCTGAATCCGAAGTTCACATTGGAATGTACAACCAAATTAAAATATACATATATATTTTTTTGCATGAGTTATTTCACAGATCCATTTTCATTTTCTTGTGAGGTGTGTGTTTATACCATAGGCTGCTTTCAAACTTCTATCCCAGTCTATTCTGTTAGAAAGAGTGACTAATATTGTAGCTTCTACTTGTCCCTTATTTGTAGTATTTGACCTCAAGGGGATATCACAGAAATGCTTTGTATAAATATCTTCCATCTTTTGTTAATCTTCTTTTAAAATGAACCGCCTTGATAAATTTGTAGTGTAGTGCTACTCCATAAACGTGATTTATATAAAAGTACATATTTTACCACAGTACGCTGTGCACCACAGCTGCCTATAATCTGACTGTAAATTCACAGGATTTCTTCACAGTACAAATAAACCTAGACTGTGGAGATTCTAAAAATTAAGTGTTTTGTCTGAGTAATGCGAGTTCCTTTCAGTCAGAATACAACAATATTTACATTATGTATGGTAATTGATGGTTAAGGAGATCTATTTGTTATTTCTGTTTATTTTCCTAATATGTATTTCACAGACGTAGAAGTTGGATATGGAGAAATTACTAGTGTGCTGTGGTTGTTCTTGTCTGCAGTTCAGTAGCCTTTATGAGTGATAAGTAAAAAGTTATTGAATTAAAAAATTAAGCGTTTTGACTCTCAGGCCCTTTTTAAATGAGGCGCGGTGGGTGGGTGGATGGATGGGTGTGTGCCTGTTCCCATGGGTGTGCACCCCTCTCCACTTATCGCTCCACACATGGAGCAACCAGCATTGGAGCTCGTTGCTCCGTGTGTAGGTGATGGGTGGAGGTAGGTGGAGCGCAGGAGCATGCATGCACCCCACCCACCAAGGGCACCATTCCTACAGACACCTGGGTGTTGGCATATGCAATATCCATAAGTTAATGCCTGCTGTATTAAGAACAGTAATTGACTATAGAGCCACCAGATGGTGCTGCTAAGTTTATGTGTACATGGAAGGGAGATGGGGTTTTACAGTTGAATTCCTTTGTGTAACCACTCCTCCTTCCCTTCTCTCTTTTTGTCTCAGTCTCCATTTTGTCTTACTACTAGTTAGATGCAACTAAGGATCTGTGCCTGGAAAGCTTAAGTAAAGTTCTGTTTTTAAACCTTCAGCTGCATTTGTCCTTACTGATTGCGAATTAGTTATTACTCTGCAACACTGGCACCCCCCCATAACCCCTCCCTGCTGTGGCATTCGCACAGATGTATCCCCCCCTGGACACATGTGCAGGGGGGAGCACCCGTGTAAAGGCCCTTATATTTACTATGGCTGCTTAATTTCTGACTAGTGTAATTTCTGCCCCTGGACTAAGGAAGGGAAGGGACAGGTCATACAAAGAGGCCACTTCTTACCTTTTCTTGATGGGGTGAGAAATTCCCCCTTACCCCAGACTGGAACTGAAATTGCTGTAACTACCCAACCCCCAATTCCATTCTCCCAGTTCAGATGGAAGGCAGCAGCAAGGTGCAGGAAGAGTGTGGAAAAGCAGGGGAGTGGGGGTGTGTGAGGAAATCCCTTTCCTTGATGTAAGGAGTAGGTGGGGTGGAGAGAGACAGGTCTGGGATGGTCTATCTGTGTGGTTTCAGGGTCTTGTCAGGTCAAAATTTTGGGCCCCTAGTTGGAAAGAAACCCCCACCCTATCAAAAAGAATTTTCCTTGCTTGGAACCTGTTTTATTCTATCACTGCAGCAGCAACACTTGCACATCCAGAAGAGAATTCAGCTAACAAGATTTTAGCTTGTGTTTCTGAGATACAAGGCTGCCTGTTAGGAAGTGGGTACTTCTGTAGCTTCTTCGTCTGTTTATTTGGATGCTGGGAATGGGTCAGTGATAACCACAGATGCCAGCTTACTGGGCTGAGGGCCCATCTTGACACAGATGTGGCGCAGGGCACCTGGCCTGCAGCAGATCTGACCCACAGCATAAATTGGTTGGAACTCAAGGCAGTCTGTCTCACGCTACAACACTTCATACTTAATAATCGGACCGTACATCCTGGTGTTCACGGACAACACAACCGCTCTTGCTTATGTTGAACAATCAAGGGGGTTCAAGATCTCGAGCAGAGATCCCTGCTAGCAGAGGCGACGAGACTGCTGGAATGGGCAGAGCAGCACATCCTCTCCCTGGTGGCACTTCACATTCAGGGCGTGGACAATGTGTAAGCAGACTGGCTGAGCTGGAAGACGGTGGAACCAGGGAAATGGTCTCTCCGCGAGTTCGCCTTCCAACTGATAGTACAGAGTTTTGATAGTACAGAGTTTTGGTCAGCCGATTCTGGACCTCTTTGCCTCTCCGTCAAATGCCAAGACAGATTGAGTCATGACAAGGGGGCACCATCTTGAGGTGGAGGTGCAATATGCACTCAGTCACCAGTGGCCTGGGAGTCTCCTATACGCCTTTCTCTCGTTTCCCCTCATAAGCCAGACTATACGTAAATGCAGGATGGAACGAACCACCGTGACCGTAGCGGCCCCTCATTGGCTTCGCAGACCGTGGTTCATAGACCTAGTGAATCTGTCAGCCGGGGAGAGGGTGGTACTTCCCCCGGACCTGCTGACTCAGGGGCCCCTGCTCTATGAGCAGCGGTTCTTGAAACTGACTGCCCGGCTGTTGAGGCCCAGACCCTAAGTGGTCTGGGATACTCAGAGAAATTAAGATCCTTCTGGCATCTAGATGCAAGTCCACTAGATGCATATATCAGTGTACCAGCGGGGTGGGGTGGGTTTGTTGCTTGGTGTCAGGTTAATCAAGTGCCTCCCCGCTCCTCTTCAGTTACTCAGGCCCTTTAGTTCTTACAAGAAGAACTGGACAGGGGTTTGCGTCCCAATACTTTGTCTAGACAATTAGCTGCTTTGGATAGTACCTTGGGGATGCAGGTGGGTGGGTGGGAGAGGGTATGCCTTTCGGCGCATCAGCACATCAGACAGTTCCTATGGGCCGCTAGACAGATTTACACACACACACACACTTGCCCCCGGTTGAATATATGTTTTCTTCATGGAACCTTAATGTAGTCCTGAAGGCTCTTATGGATCCCCCTTTCGAACCACTCAGGGAGGTTTCCTTGTACTTTCTCTCTATTAAGGTCGCCTTTCTCATTGCCATTACGTCAGCTAGCAGGGTTTCTGAAATAGGGACACTCTCCATGGATCCGGCCCTATGTTCCTTTCGTAGAGACTCGGTTGTCCTATATCTGGATCCTTCTTTTGTGCCTCCGTTTAACTCCAGTTTCCACCTGGGGCAGGAGATTATATTCCCTTCCTTTTGTCCTCGTCCCCAGCACCGTTTGGAGAAATTGTGGCATACTCTGGATCTTCTTCGGGTGCTCAAGATCTACCTGGAGAGTACGGAGTCCTTTAGACGGACTTAGAGCCTCTTATTCAGCTACCACCCCTGCTCCAGGGGGAGGAAGGCATCTAAGGCAATGATTTTCAAATGGATCTCATCCTGCATAATGGATGCTTGTAGAGCTGCTGGGCTTTTACCGCTGACGAGGGTTCTGGCCCAGTCTACTAGAGGTGCTGCGGCTAATTGGGCTTTCAGGGCAAGGTCCTCTTTTAGTGAAATTTGTAGGGTGGTCACTTGGAAGAACCCCCACACTTTCACCAAACACTATAAAATTATCCTGCTGGATTCCACCGAGGCTGCCTTTAGCCGACGGGTTTTGCAGAGAGTTAGATTAGTAGGGAAGTGCAAGTTTGGTTGCCACCCGATTTTTCCCTCTGTATTCTGAATTTGGGGCACTGCTTTGTTACCTCCCAGTGTCCGAATAACCAGATGACGAAGCTATAGAGAGGAAAATTGGGTCCCTTACCTTGGGAATTGGCCTCCTGTAGCTTCTAAGGGAGGTTATTCGGCCCTCCCATGTTTTTTTTGTTTTTTTCGGTCAGGTTGACAACTTTCCAGGTCTTTGTTTCCCAGATTTTCTGGGGGACCTCTGTGTTCCAATTCTCCTGTTGGGGACAGTGCCCCTGTTATACCCCTACTTTGAAGGGGATGTTTATTTTCTCTTTTCAGATGTCCTTGATCCATCGGCTGTGTCACATCTGGGGATGAGGGGCATGCTCTCCCTGCACATGCCCAGTTGAAAGTCTGTGCTGCCTCCTACTGGCCGTAGGGGGCACACTCCCAACGTCCAAATAACTTCCCTCAGAAGTTACAGAAGGACAATTCCCAAGGGAAGGGACCCAATTGTCCTATTTCAAAGGTACCTTCACACCGGCAGCAGTACTTGAAACCTTGCTGCTTAAAGGTACAGCAAAAATCTGATGCAACTAGCAAAGAGAGCTTTAGGAAAATGAGAGAGCTGTATAGTCAACCTGAACGTTACAGGTTTCGATCACAGTATGGGGCTGAGTTAAATATCCTTGAATGTAAAATATGATTTATCACTTTCAGCAAGCAAACCTGCAAAATTTGATAAATCTATCTACAAAAGACGTTTAGGAAGGATGGCTAGAAAGCTTTCTTGGCTTGAAATCCAACCAGCTTTGAACTTATCTATATACTGTTTAATTAATGTCTTTGTGGTGCAGCATTAAATAATGTGTTCTAATCCTTTAAGAAGTAAGACTCTCTCCAACTTCACGTGAATTACATGCTGCATATGTTAAAACCTGTGGTACATGATGTCTTTGTTGAAGCCTTATTATGTGGCACGATTATGCAAAAAAATAGTCAAGTATGAAAATAGGAGATTGTATAATTTGTTACTATACAGTTATTAACTTTGATTTTTCTACATTACATTTCAATTCCACTTAGAATTAGTGGCATTACTGTTAAATTCTCTTACCTATTTGGTGTTACAAAAAGCATGTTCTGCAGCTTTTGTAATACATCTTGAAAGCAGTTTCTGAATTTAGCAGGCTTAACGAGGGGAAAAGCCAGAAATTTCAATGTGAAGCTAATCTTAAGAATTTATGGGAGTCAGAATTGTTCTCTACTCTCCAAAAGTTTGGATTAAAATAGAGTGGGACTGGATAATAACTACATTTCAGTATAATTAAAAGATCTACCCCATAATATTTGTAATTTTAATTTTGTAACCTTTTAACCCTACCTTTTTGCTAGCTGTGATACCACATCATGATATAACTGCAAGTAGTGGAAACACAGAAATAGGAGGTCATAACTGAGGATTCTGTTCTAAACTATGTTTTATGGCCTTCCCATGTAACTTTTGGTAAGCCACTAACCGTCTGTGTTTGGTTCCCATTTCTCCCAAGGACATAGGTGTTGTGAGGCTGTATTCATTAATCTTTGTGAAAGGTTTACACTGTACAATGATAGGTCCATAGAAATGTTAATAATAAAAATAGTAATAATAAATAACAAGAGTGTTTACTCTCAAAGGGCATAAGTCTCAGCTAGTGTTGTCACATGCTGTAGTGACTGTTGTGATTAGTTAATTTTTGAGCTCTGGACTACCGTGAGGTAGGAAGAGCGGGATACAAATATGGTAAAATAAATAAATTACGGGGGTGGGTGGGGAACTAACCTGAGGAAAAACCATGGGGAGGGAAACTTGCATGAAGCTCCGCTCGTGGGCGCAGACGTAAAAAAGCCATCAGGCGACTTCCATGGCAATTACACTCATGGATGACAGGACTGGATTTTAAGGGAGGTATGGGATTACAACTCACAGACGGTGTGACCCCAGTTGGGCTCTCTTAAACCACAATTTAGGAATTTCTTTGCTATACAGTAAATGCTGAGTTAGCTTACCCTAAAGCACTCACTCACATACCATGCATCTAAAAACTGGAATAATATCTAAGTTAGAAAACCCATTACAGATTTTTGACTGCAGGGTTTATGGTGCACTTTAGCTGATTAAAATTTGTCTACTTTATAATGTATTTTTGGTTAATAAAGAATATGGAAGTCCCAAATAAGAGCTCTTTCAGACGTGAACAATTTGAGTGGATAAAAAATATCTTTAAATATCTTTAATATCTTTAAAACCAGTTCGGATTCACAATGCCCAGTTTGTGTTCTGTAGATGTCCAGCACACACAACATTAACTGCGTGCTAATCCGTTCCCATGTTCTCTTATTGCACTGTTTAGAGCTCCCCTCCCCCACCTCTTTCCCCCATCAGCACCGATTTCCACAAAGCTCCTGTCTTTCCCCTGCCTTTCCCCGATCCCCCTCACTGCTCTGGTGCTTCCTGGAAAGCAGACAAATGGCCAGACATGCAAACTGTGCACACTGAGGCACTTTTCAAATGGGCCACGGTGGGTGGGAGAATGGGTGCGTTCCCACGGGTGCACACTCATCTCCACCCATGGAGCAACTGGCAATGGAGCCCGTTGCTCCATGTGTGGGTGATGGATGGACATGGGTGGAGTGCGGGAGCGTGCACGCACCCCCACCCACCGTGGGCGCTGTCCCTATGGCCAGCCCCTGCACCTGCTGCGGTGTTCGTACAGCCCCACCATCACCACGCATGTGTGCGGTGGGGGGCGCCCATGTGAAAAGGCCCTAAGGAGTCTTCCGACGGTCATCCAGAGCGGTCAAATTCACAGCCACTCTTGTAAAGGTAGGTTTCCCTTACCCAGTAGTGCGCTGATTTGAAAACCGCACTAGCCGGGAATAGAGTGCACAGAGGCCTTCAGACATGAATGAAATATGCACATTAAACAAAACAGCACATATTTCATGCACATCTGAAAGGGCTCTAACTTTCTAAAGTCTAACATCAAATGGCTTGATTATGCACTTATTTTTCTTGGTCAATCTATTTACACTTAAATATACTAAGCTAATTATCCTTTTAAAGGCTATTTTTTGTTGTTTAGATTTGTATAATCACAGTAAAGTTGGGATCATTTTTTAAAATTATTTTTGGTTGCACTAAAAATCACCTCTTCCTCAGAAGAGTTCTTTTCTTGCAATTAACTCTTCTGCATTAATAGTAACCCATTATCACATTTTAATAAGCTTCTCAAGATCAGGTTGGCTAAAGTGAGGCTAAATTGGTGATCTTTACCACTGATCAGGAGCCTGGTTTAAACATATTAGTTATTCTGCAATAATTTACACAGAGAGAGCTCATGAGAGCCTACTCGGTCACAGTTTTATTTAGTATACTCAAATGCTTAAAATCCAACCCCCTTTGGATTTACTCCCTTCATGAACAGGAGATGATGTATATCCATAAATAAAATGGATTATGGGGCAAAGTAAATTGCATTTGTTTGCATTTCATTAGAAAATCTGATTTGAAGTATAATTAATACATTGCCAATATCTTGCCTACCTTTCATTAATCTGTAAAGAGTTTTTCATCTATTCACTTTCTGTTTTCTAAAAGCCATCTTGGCAAACCTCCACTAGATACTAGTTTATGCTGCTATTTGTTAACTGAGTTATCATCACCGTGCATAATCAATGCCTGTTCCAACATAAATAGATGGCCCTAGTGAGCAGCCCAAGTAGCTACATTGAAGCTTTGTTAATTGCCCCTTCCCCCCAAAGAAAATGGGAGGTGGTAGGCTCCTTGTCGTGCCCCCTCTAAGAAAAAGGGCCAGGACAGAGCTTGGACACCTGCTGCTGGGTGCTGCAAAGCTCTTAGCGGCAGGAAAAAGTGGAGTGGCTTCACGGGCGGGAAAAAGTAAACCCCGGCAAGGGTTGCTAGGCAACCTTGGAGGCTGGGGATAGGAGAAGAGGGGGGGACATGTGACTCCTCCCATGGTGTGGGTGGGACTCCTCACAGGCTCCAGCCTCAGTTGTGGGCTGGAGCCAGGACAAGCAGCACAGCCACTGCTGCACTGAAGGACTGCCTTGCAGGCCACCCCCCCCATGTCTACACGACCATGACTGGAGGCACCAGTGGCCCTGAGGAATGGCGGGGCCTGACAGCCAGGCACCAGCCGACTGCTAGAGAACCCTTGCTGGGCAGGTACAAACAGTTGAAGCGCCCTTCCCAGAGCTTTGAAGGCTCCATGGGGAAGGACAAGAAAAAAGCAATCGCCGCTAAAAGTAGGCAGCGGCATAGCAGGCGGCAGCACCCCCTGCACCCTGGGAGTGGCTGGGGCTGAGGCCCCCCTGTATGCTTGGGGCCCCAGACCAGGAGGGTCCCCCTCCATAAGAGCCTTGCAGGGTGCGAAGCACTGCTTCGTGAGCTGGCAGCCTTGGGGGTGGGGGGCTGCTCCAGCCCCCTGCCTTGCCCGCCCCGAACCCACAGCCAGCAGGGCCTTCTGGCCCCCTTCTTCTGGGAGAATCCCCCCTGAGTGGGGGACAGGAGCTTGCAGGCCCGCAGACGAGGTGTGGGGGCCACAGGATTGTGCCACTGGCCCATTTTGTGGAAGTCCCCCCCACCCATCAGGCCTCCTAGTAGGGATCCTAATCAGGGCAACCGTGGTGGATTGCCCCCCCCAATGCCTGGGCCTCCCCAGGCAGCTGGACTCCCACCCATAGGTGGGGCGTGGGGGGAGCCTTGGTCGTGGGGAGCCTGGACCGGATGGCCCCAGATGGACCCTCTCAGCAGACCTGGCATGTATGCCCTCCCCATTATCGGATGACAGCCACTTGGGCACCTACTGGGGCTAGGGTGGAATCCACCCCGGGTTGGGCCACCAGGGCTCGCACCCCCATTCGGTGGGCAGCCAGGTGGGTGGGGGAGACCCCTCTTTTTCCCTACAGTGACTCACCACCTGGTGAGGAGCCGGGTGAACACTTGGACCCCCAGGGACAGGAAAATACGGATCTCTCTCGGAGGATCGAAGTGCTGGAATGGGCCATTCAAACAATGGCTGAACAGTGGGCATGACAGCCACCGACCAGCAGGAGCTGCCCTTCCCTATCCCGCTATGCGACTCAGGTGAGGCGGGAGCATACACACAAGGGGTGGACATAGGGGATCTGGGGTGGTGGTGCAGGCCTGGCCCACAGGGATACGGGCTCCTGGAGGTGTCGGAGGACCAATGGACAGCCACGCCCACTGTCAAGCCCCCAGGCGCCCCTTCTCTGGGGTGCAGGTTTGGCCTACCCAGGTCCTGTGGTGGAATAGGGCCTGGGTCCCTGTGGCTGTGCCCCCTGTCCTGGTCCTTGGTACCAGCACTGAACCTTACAACTCCCAGCAATAGCCCATGTCCCAATTGGATGATGTATTCGTCCAGGTGGGTCAGCCACTGTAGGTTTGGGCCCCACTGGATGCCCCCACAGGACAGCTGAGTACAACAACATTCTCACCCCAGCCCCTGAGTGGGGTTGCCAGAGAGCACCCCCCACCCCATTGGGAAAGGGTATTCTGAGGTCTCCGCCTTCTTCCAGCTACTCGCAAGTAGATCTGGTGAAGAGAGTATATTGATATATTTGCCCTCTTGTTCAGTGATCCCAATGTGGACCCGACTGAGCAAGACAACAAAAAAGAAGAGCGATTCAAGCGCCCCAAGGCAGAGAGGTCCAACTGTATCACGGCCTTCTCCATATATCATTGGGTAATGATACACGCGAACCCTAGCTGGGCCGCTGACCTTCTCAACTATGCAGATGTAGTGGGCCGAGCATACGCATCAGGCCCCTTTGGGATGCGGCTGAAGTATGACAAGGCTTTTAGGCACAGGGTGGCCTACACTCCAGACCTCCATTGGGACCTTCTTGCAAATGACCTATGGCTCAATTGCATGAGTGGCACAGGCAATGCCCTCAGATCAGATAGTGGCCACCTGCTGGCCAAAGGTGACGCAGCATCTGGCAGCGATTCCTTCCGAGAAGAGGAAAAAAAGGCAATGGGCAGTGCCTTGGGGCAATGCTGGGAGTACAACCGATCAGGAAAATGTTCCCGCGTGGCTTGTAAGTTTCAGCACATCTGTCCAAACTGTACAGGGCACCACGCAGCCTCCACGTGCCTGAGGACCAAACCTTAGGCAAGAGGAAATTCTAACCCTGGGCCCATGGAAAAGGGGAGACGTGGGGGAGGCAATGCTGGTGGCACTGGAAAAAGCCCAAACACTGGTTAGGACAGACCAACTGGAGCTGGTCCTTTGGGAACACACAGACTGGAAGGAGGTCAAATACATCATTGAGGGTATTAGAAAGGGCTTTGGGATCCCAGCAGGTCCAGTCCAGCAGCACAGGGTTGCCCTTAATTTGAAATCTGTGGTGGGGATGGAACATATAGTACAAGCTAAAATTGACAAAGAGTGAGCAGAGGGTAGGGTGGCTGGCCCTTTCCCAGCCCCCTCCCTTTCCTGATATGCTGATTTCCCTCATTGCAGTGGTCCCCCCAAAAGCCATGGGTGAAATCTGTTTAATTCATCATCTCTCCCACCCGTGAGGTACGTCAATGAATGATGCCATACCCAGTGAACTTACATCAGTTTACTACGTGTCATTTGGCTTACCAGGGAAATGAAGGAAGACCTCAAAATGTGGGCACCCTTCCTAGCAGATTTTAATGGGATTAGCTTTTGGAGGGACCAGCTGCAACAGGTTCACTCCGATGCAAGCTCCAGGTTCACTCCGATGCAGCCTGTGGGTTCAACTTCGGGGTATTTTTTAGGGACAGGTGGACGGCGGCCCCCTGGTCATCCGAATGGACCGAGTCTGGGGTCACCAAGGACCTTATCTTCTTGTAGCTCTTCCACATCATGGTGGCAGTCCACCTATGGCTGTTAGAATTCGCAAACCGCACAGTACACTTTTGGTGCGACAACCAGGCAGTGGTACACATCCTAAATATGCTGTCATCACGGTCCCCATAGGTCATGAAGCTGGTCAGGGCATTTGTGCTCACCTGTTTGAACCTTAATATATTGTTCCAAGCCAGGCACGTCCCTGACATTGACAATGGTGTAGCTGATGCCCTTTCTCGTTTCCAGATAGAACGTTTCTGCTAGCTGGCATTACAAGCCAGGGTGACCCCAGAGCTGCTGTTGGTCTGGAGCCTTGGGTCCTAGAGTTGTATGCCATCATTCGGGGGATCCCTGGCACTGCAAATGACGGCTGCCTATGACAGAGCCTTCTGTGAATTCCAGCAATACAGGTCCCTTCAAGGGTGGGACCTGGGCTTCTCCATTCTGGAACCTCAGATGGTCCAATTTGCCTGTGCCTGAGGTGGAGGGGGGCGGCACCAGGCACCATAGCCAGTAAACTGGTGGCCCTGGGATTCATGAGTAACCTCGCCGGGTACCCACCGTCCAGAAGGGGTTTTTATGCCAGGGCCTACTAGAAAACTGGTCCCAGGAGCGAGGTAGAACCCTGATTCAAGATTTCCCATTATCCCCCCCTTTGCTGCTGGAGATTGTAGGGCCCCCTCCTAATTTGTTTTGATGATTATGAAGTTTGCTTGTTTAGTTCAGTATTCAAACTAGCTTCCTTCGGGGCTTTCCGTGTGAGCAAGCTCGTGGCCAAATCAATCAGGGACACTACAGGTAGGGCGCTTAGATTTGATGACGTGCAGATCAGCCCGTCAGGGGTCCCTGCGAATTCACCACTCCAAAACCAATCAGAGAGGCAGGGGATAAGTGGTCAGACTGAACAGGGCCGGAGTGCCAGAGTTGTGCTTGGGCCGTGCGGCAGAAGCATACCTCGCCATTAGACCCAACACATCCGGCCCCTTTTTCCGACATGCCAGCAGAGGGTTTCTGATGAGGTGCCAGTTTACAGCCATCCTAAGGGCTGCATTGGCTGGCCTGGGCTTGCCGGCAGCGGAGTTTGGATCCCACTCTTTCCGATAGGAGCTTCACGGTGGCTGCAGGGATGGTGGAGTAGGGCATAGAGGCGGTGGACCGCTGGCAGTCAGGGGCATTCCGGTCTTATGTCTGGCACGTCCCCTCCCATAGCCATCGCTTAACTGCCTATTTGTTTCCCCAGGTGTCCCCCTTCACCGCTGACAGCAAGTGTGGATCATTGGCCACAGCCTGGTGCACTGGGTGGGCAAAGCTACTGGCCAGTCCCAGTGGTGAACACAGATGGGCTTATCAGCATGACCCGAGATTCGATGGAGGGGCTGTAGAGGCATGAGGTGGGACCAGTTGATGCCCAACTTCCAGGTGCTACACAAGGGACCCCCACTGGATGTCATTGTGCTTCAGTTAGGCGAGAATGACTTACCCTGGTTGAAAGGAGTCCAACTCATTAAGAACATTCAGAGGGATGTGTGGGAGATAAAAAAAAGTTGTTCCCATCTGCCCTTATTGTTTAGACTGATCTCGTAGAGGAAATGTCCTGGGGTGAGGGGTACACCCGAGGAAAATAGACAGAACATGGAGGACTATCAACAGGGACATAGCCAGGTGGCTGGTATGGCTAGGAGGTGATAGTATTCACAACTATGCCCTGTCACACAAGCGGCCCGATTTGTACTGCCGGGATGTTATGCACCTGTCGGCTATGGGGAATAATTGCTGCCTGGAAGCCCTAAAGGGGAAGCTAGTTACTGTGTTAGACACATATTGGAGTTAGATGGGGGGCGAGCTCACTCTGGGTAGTCCCAGTGACCCCTTAGTGGCAGGGGTCCAGTACTGTGATTTACAGGTTAGAGTAAAATTAGTAGAAGTACAAGTCATGTCCTTAAGACATGGGGAGGCCACACCTACCACAAAATCAGGGTATGGCAAGTGGTGGGGTAGCCTCCCTGGGAGGGGTGTCTGGTGAGGGCGGTAGGGACCGGTACGGTCCCCAGCCTGCAGGCACTTACCTTCTTACTCAGGTCCAGAAGGACTTTGGTCCCCCTCATCTGTGGCTGGGGAAAAGAAAAGGGGGGGGGGGGGAGAGTGAGACGTGTTCAATAATGGGGTGGTAATCGAGGGGACATAGAAACCACCCCATGTTTGTTGTTTGACAGTTAAGAACTGGACCCGAATCGCACTAGGCGATTTCTCCCACCTATGCCAATTATGATTGACTTTAATAAAGAGTGCGGCCGTTTAAACCCCACCTTTGGTGTCCTGTCTCATTGGGATGCATCAACAATTGCCTCCACCGCTCCCACACACACCCCCGGAAAAAAAAAGGGAGGCAGCAAGCTCCTTGACCCCTCTAAGAAAAGGGGACAGGACCGGACTCAAAAACTTGCCTCTGGGTGCTGCAAAGCTCCCAGCGGTGGGAAAAAGTGGAGCAGCCGCACGGGCAGGAAAAAGCAAACCCCGGCTAGGGTTGCTAAGGGAATCCTGGCGGCCGGGGATAGGACAAGAGGGGGTCACGTGACTTCACCCATAGTGTGGGTGGGGCCCCCCTTCCTTGCTCCTCACAGACTCCAGCCTCGTTTGTGGGTTGAAGCCAGGAAAAACAGCACTTGTCCTCCCTCCCCAAAGCACTGTGGTTTACCAGTTGCCAATTCAGGGCCAGGAATGGAATTTTTGCGGGAACCCTAATCTGATCAACAATGCAGGATTCCCATTTTTTCACCTTCCTCACAGTGCTGGTTCGATTGTTTCAGTCGGCTTAGCCCCGTTTAATACTTAAGGGTGATGATGTGCCTGCTTCCTCAATTTTGTCGTACTCTTGCAGAGGTCCAGTACTGCGATTTATGTAGAGTAGATTTTGTGGAACTACGAGTCATCTCCTTAACAGATGGAGAGGCCACACCTTCTGTAAAAGTAGGGTACAGAAAGCAGCGGGGTAACTTCCCTGGGAGGGATGTCCAGCGAGGGCGGTAGGGACAGGTATGAAGGACTTTGGTCCCTCTCATCCGTGGCTGCAGCCACGGAAAGGGGAGGGGGGTGTCATTGTGTTCAATAATGGGGTGGTAATCAAGGGGACATTGAAACCACCCCTGTGTTTGTTGTTTGACAGTTAAGTACGCCCGAATTGCAGTAGGCAATTTCCCCCACCTATTCCAGTTATGATTGGCTTTAATAAAGAGTGTGGCCGTTTAAATCTCACCTTTTGGTGTCCTGTCACATTGGGATGTGTCGACAAAAAAATAGAAAGAAAACAGTCAAATTAACATTGGCAAACTTTTCTTCTATCTTTTTATCTATGCATTTGAGAAATACTGAAGTTTTAAAAAAGAAAATTATGAAAAATAACTCTTCATGGAACATTCTGCTGAAAATTCATCACTGAAAGTTGTTAGATTGTGCCGAGACAAAATACATTCATATCAATTCATGGATATTATCGAATGAGGTCTACATCCTGTGTCATGCCTACTTGAAATAATCAAATTCAGCCTCTTATGTGCCTTGACAATCAAGAAAGAAAGCTGCACTTCCAGGAAGAATAATTAAACATTAAAACAATATTTACAAGGCAAACAAGCAGTGTTAGGCTTTGGCAGTGTTCAGGGCTACTTTAAAACACAAAATTTTGTATTGTAATCATCTTTAGTTGTAGTCCTGCTGTAATGATAGTGGCCTTCTCTGTCTCAAACGCCACTGATTCTGTGATGGTGTATATTTCTTTGACATTTGACAATGTTGTCTCTTAGAAGGATGTTTCTATCATTCATTGACACTACTTAGTAAGTAGAAATATACTTGTAAGATTGCCTAGGTAATTTATTAGCAAAATATTAGAGTGGGTGTCCTATTTTCACAGCTGTGGTTAGTTTTTAGTGCACTTTTGTTGATATGTATTTGAAAGTAGGATGTGCAGGAGATATTGGATTGTGGAAATTTGTATGTTTTTAATTCCAGCTTTGTCATTGAATATTGGACTGGTAGTAATATAGTGACCTTTATTGAATTTTAGTGTGTGCATGGAACATGTTCCTTGATTTTTATGAGATGTATTACTTAGGTGTAATGTTTTTTCTTTGCCAAAATACATTATTATAACTAATGCTGAGTTCTTCAGCTTCAAAGCCTTTTGCTTGAGATACATAACTATAGTCGCCTGAAGGAAATCTTTTGACCATTTTAAAGTGCTGTGATCGTGATAATTTATTAGAGATTTCTGATTGTTAGGGTTAAACCATATTAATCAAAATGCCAGAATGAGAATACCATTCCTTTTGACCAAAATTAATGCTTTGGTGTGTTCTTTTTTGGTGTGTGTTGGTTTCCATTTCTGGTATTGATCATAATGTTAGAGAGTGGAGAAAAGGAGGTATGTTCAGTGAGAAATTTCATTTATAACAATACTTATCAAGTGATGAAGCTAATCACCAGTCCAATTATCACTAATTCAATAAATGATATTTCAGCATCAGTAACAATGAATCTTGATGCAACTTTGGTTTTGTACTATTCTCAAAAATTATGGGATTTCAAATAAAAATTAATTATTTAATAACTATTTAGTGTTTTCTGTATCTTTGGTAAAAGTATATATGATGTACTTTGCTTATAATATTGCTGCTAAGATTTTCATAAGATGCATAATATGTGCTCAGTATTAGCTTGTGGTTTATACAAATTATATATTGTACGTTAGCTCAACAGTTCTGATTTAAAAGAACTAAACTGAAAAAAGGGACTTGTTTGGAGATTTTATACTAGTTGTCAATGCAAAGTGACCTTTTTTATGGAAAGAAAAAATAAGATTGAAGAGAGATCCCTTTTAATATCTTTCTTTGGGAGGTGAGATATAATGAACCAATATACAGTGATAGTGAGCAAAAAAAGTTTGGAGTGGAAAAGGAAGTTTTCCACTCCAAAGGAAAAGGAAAAACCCGGGGCAGGTTGTTCGTACCTATACCCCTTTGGGGTTAAACAAGGGTGAGGGCACCGTGACCTACTGCTTGGCACATAGTCCTCCCAGCAGATCCGGCCGTTCGCCTCTCACCCTTGGGCTGACCATGCCATTGGACTGCTCTGTGCGGCTGTGCCTGGCCTGCCCATCTCTAATGGAGATATTTTCTAACCATCCTATGCTAACTCGTATAACGTTTAAACAATTAACTTTAATCCAGCCCCCTGCCAAGAGTGCGACTTTTCAGGCCTACCACCTGCAAATTGCTCTATCGTGGCCTAAGACCAAATCAGCAGAACACTCCGGGAAAGGCAAAAAGCCCCTCACCTTTGGTTTGTCAATTAGACTTGGGGAAAATTCCTTTCTGGTTCTAATTGGCGACCAGTTTGACTCAGAGTGTTGCCATAAAGGGGCGGGTGGGTGCACGTCTTTCCCCGCTCGCCGCTTTAAACGCACTGGGGTGGCAGGCGGGGAATCCTAAAATGGCGCCCGAGACTGCCAGGTCTCGCAGGAGTCCCGGGAGCTCTCTGGTTGCTAGACGACTGCTCCGCTCGGCCCCCAGATTCTTTAGCGCCGCCTCGGCAGCTCTTCTTGTCCTTGCCTCCTTCCTCCCCCGAAGGGGAGGGGGCGCCGCCAAAACCCCGCCGCGGCCAGCACGGAGGGGGTGTTCTATCATTGGAATAAACAAGAAGAAAATCCGTCCGTCCCTCTGTCCCCTCCCCCCACAGTTCTCCGCGTGTGTAACCAATGTTTTAGGTCTCTGTTTTTTAACTACTGAACATAGCCCAGTCCAGTTTAATTTCCTTTGTTTTTCTCAATAGCATAATCAAAGAAAAGGACTTTTATTTACTAGCTCCTGACAGACTTGATTCTAACTTACTGATTTACTTTCTCTCAGCTCTGTTTTTATGTGCAATAGGGCAAAGCACTTGTGCGTAACAAATTCTTGTTTTATTATTTATTTTGTATCTCTCTTTTTGTGATCCACACTGGCATAGAGCAGCAGTTCAAATTATTGTATTGAATAGCATCAAATTGAAAGTTAGTGGATTGCACAGTTTGAAACCAATAAAGTACTGCAATATTTTTGTTCAGCTGACTGCACTACTAGCATATTTGGGAGCTTTTAAACATATCTGTTAGTAAAATGCATACAGAGTACAGGCTTGTTTCTGTGTTGTGTAATATATACAATTACGTTTTAGTGTGTTATGTTATGAACAGAACATTAATATCTCATTTGACTTAATTGCACAGACATAATATTGCCTGAGTGAAACATGTATTTATAAAGACCGTTCTAAAAGCTTGTCTGGATATGTTGCAATTTAGTATGATCTGTGTTTGCTAAGAATGGGATCAGAACATGTGCATTTGTCTATTGCTTGCTATAAGGTAAACTGTTCATACTATGAGAAGGAATCACAATACATTTATAATACAAGAAACAAATACTGCTATTTTAAAGATGTTCTATGTAAGGAAATCTATTATTGCTTCTGTAGCAGTGTCTCAGAAGATCATTGATTTGAGCTGTATTTCATTTATGTTTCTCTTTATAATCCACATCCATATAATATTGGCAGTGTGTACCATCAGGGAAAGGGAATTGGGTTCAGAGATTTACCATATTGTTATGTGATATTATGTCAAAATTCTCAAAAAACTTAGGATATGAAACAAGATTAATGAAAACAATTACTCAGGGAACTGTAAACCTTGCTTTACATGCCTACTTAGCTGCCATCTTGCTTTTTCTCAAAGGTAAGAGAAAATAAAAAGAAAAACCTGGATCATCAAAGTGTTTAGCTGTCAGGTAGTGTTCTCCCTTGGTTCTAAACATCTCTTTAAAATCAATATTTCATTGTAAAGAAATGGATAGTCATCATTTGTTGCTGCACACCAAAATAAATGTGTGATTTCTGCCATCTTCACCAGGAGTAGGGTTGTCATTTATGCAATTTTTTTAGCGGACCCTTACAAGAAATACAGGTTGCAACCTATATTTCTCATAAGTGACCTCTCAAATTTGCATAGATGGCAACCTTAACCAGGAGTAACAGATAATTAATGACAAGATAATTCTTGACAAGAAAACAGATAATTCTTGACAAGATCTTGAGCAACTTCAGTTCTCAATCAAATCGCCCGTCTGGTTCAGGCTCTCCGTTTCCAGAACGTTGGTCTGTGGCTGCACTTAGGAGGCATATGCACATAGGGTATTTTCAGACGTTACGAGATCACAGTCAACCGCAGTGAACCACGCTCAATCCCACGGCGGGACCAAAGCGCCCTGAACATCTGTTCGGCGGCCGCCAGATGTTCACCACAGTCAGTACCCACATGGGGTCAAAATCAACTACCCTTCCGGAGCTCCCCCCCGGACCATCTCAGAAAGTGTGGTCAAAGAGATTCCCGATGGGAACCAACAAAAAGTAACGTCTGGATGGCAACCACTGGCCGGAATCAAAGAAAATTATTCCCAGCCGGGGACAAAGCACACAGCGTTGCTGCCAGGCAACCAGCAACAACACAGGCTGGGGAGGGCGATTTAAAGGGCACACAGGAGCAGCCGGGACGAGCCGCCCCGGTGCCTTCCGGGTGCTTTGACCACAGCCCGGCCTGGGATCAGCGTAATGTCTGTTGCACTGCCCCGGGCCATGATCTGGTGGCCCAATTCCCTGCTGTGGTCCTGGTCCCGTCACATCTGTTCGGGGCTTTCTTTGACCACGGGGGGTGGTTCGGTTCACCCCCGCTGGGAATCCACTGTGGTGAATCGGGACCGCGTAACGTCTGAAATCACCCATTGAAAGGAGGGGGAGAGAGAAGAAAAGAAAGAATTTCCAAACATATTTTCAGTCTCATAGTATTAAGAATCTAGTATTTGTTATTGCCAGGTCTTGTAGTTTTGAAAAGTTTGCCAAATATAGAACAAAAGATCTAAGGGGAGTTATTCTTGGAAACTTGACGACATCTTACACGGCGTGGTTCCTGTTGTGCAAAGACAGAGACTTGACAGATCCACTCACTCTAGAAAAATGATAATGGTAAGTTAAGAATTAAAGGTTTTGTTCAAACAGCAGAGAAACACATTTTCTAGGTGCTTTGGTTCACCTTTGGTGAACTAAAGGGAAATCATTATTGGAGTGTTGTTTTTTTTCTGAATTTTCAGATAAACAACTTCAATGTCTTTGTTGCAGCTTGGCAAAAGTTGTGAGCACCAGCAGAGATGTTGTAGTGAAATTCAAGATTTTGAGGTTTGTAACTGCCATTCCAGAATCTGATGGCAACAGTGAAACTGGCAGGAAACAAGTCAAACTTCTGCTTCTTCCAGGGAAAACTGAACAGTAGTAAATCAGGCACTGGAAATGGGAACAGGATCCCAAAAGAATAGAGAATGAGATGAGGCAAATTTATGGAGGCTTTTTTCTTCTCCTCTCAGCATCCAAGAGTCTTGGGGGTGGGCGTGGAGATGAGGGAGAGGGGAGGTGGAAAAAGAGGGTTTGCTCCTGGAGGATAATTTGATTGTTAATTGTAAGTTGCTTAGGATCATGCCAATAATCTGTTACTTATCTATTACCCTTGTTGCCAGCAAACTTAAAAATTGTCTGAGTTGTCAGAATACTGGTGACAGTCCCTCTTCTGACAACAAAAATGTCTGGAAAAGGCAGAAGAAATACAAATGGCCCACCTTTCTGGCAGTAAGAGCGGATGTTTTCACTTTCTAGTGAGAGGCCAATGCAAATTTTCTATCTCCAAGCAGTAGGGATGGGACTCTGAGCAAAATTTCGGTTTCTGTCAATTTTAGTTTCAGTTCTCATGAATTTCAGTTCTTTTTCGGTTTTGATACTATTGGATCTTTTGAACTAATTTTTGTACTGGATTTTTAACATTGCGTTTTTTCAATGGGGAACAAACCACAGTGTTAAAAATCCAATATAAAAATCAATGCAAAAGATCCGATAGTACCGAAACCGAAAAAGAAACAAAATTCTGGATTAATCCAAAATGGCCATTTTCGGGTACTTTCGGTTTTATCCGAAACCGAAATTCCCATCCCTACCAAGCAGGGTACAGGGTATAGTCCTACTGCCATCTACCTTACCCAGATGCTTTAAGTAGTTGAGCTACTTCCAAGGTGTCAGCATTGGTTCTCACTGGTGGGGACCACACTCTTGTTCCTTGTATCTACATTTAAGTAGTAGGTAACTATTGTGAGATGGACATACATGAACATCATATAATCTGGGAGAAGAGAAGAGGCATGAGATAGTAGGGGTGGGCATTACGAATTTGGATTATTCTGTAGCTGCTCATAATGGACTGTTATGGATTAATCTATACTGAACCACAACAGTGGCAACACACCTGTTTCTAGATTTGTATTAATATATATGTTGTACATGTGCAAATGGCCACTAGACCGTTCTGCACATGCACACCCCTTTCAAAAATGTCTATTTTGGAAAAGAGTAGTCAGTCTGTACACGTGCAGTGGCCATTTTGTGCATGCACAGAGCGACTGCCTTTTTCCAAAATGGTGGTGACACTGCCACTGCCATTTTGGAAAAGGGCATGTGCAGAACAGTCCAGTAGCCATTTGCACATACAATGTATTTCGGGTTTTTATTTTTTTTATTGATTTAACTACAGATCTGTAATTCAATCCAGAAATTACAGATCTGAATCCGTAACGGATCTGAATCAATAATTCCTCCAGACAGCCACTCCTATGATAGAACACTGCAGAAAATACCACTCCCGTTCTGGTATGCCATGTTCCACAAGTGCTCTGTACTGACATTGCTGAAGAAAATGGTAGTGGGTGCCTTGGAGAGGGTGAAGCTAGGCATATTTGCCTACCTAGATTAGCAGTAGTAGTTCCCAGCTGCAGTATTCTGTGTAGTCTCTGCAGGGATAAGTCCAGTCTCAGGAGGAACATTTATTTATTTATTGATTGATTGATTGAGTCAGTCAAATTTATATGCCTCCTTTCCCACAGAGGCTTAGGGTGACTTACAATAATAGAAAACAATAATAAAAGGTCATTAAAATCAATTTAAAAAAGAAATCCCCCTAACGCCCCAGCCAGCCTCCTCCTTACTTTTTCGATTATTGTTCTGGGGGGGAAGGCTTACATCACTTTGCTAGCACAAGAAGAGGCCAATGTGTAAAAGTATCATTTCTAAAAAATATACTTTTTTCTAAGAACAATGCAGTGATTTTAATAATGGTTCCAGATTATTAAATCTGTGGGGCACTGGATGATTATTAAATCTGTCCAGATTATTAAATCTGTGGGGAACTGGATGAGGGTGAGTTGAGTGAAGCTGAATCCTGCGGAGATGATGTTAGTGGGGAAAGTGGTGGGTGTGGTATCCCCCATCTTGGACGGTGTTTGTCCCCCACTGGTTCCCCAGGTTCGGAGTCTGGGAATGCTCCTTTATTCGCAGCTTCGCCTAGATGCCCAGGTTGGAGCTGTGGCAAGGAGCGTATTCCTCTAATTACATCTGGTGCAACGGCTTCGGCCATATGTCTCAGTGGCCAGGTGGGAGTTGTATGATCCACACTTTTATCACCTCGTGACTGGACTATTGTAACACGGTCTATGTGGGGCTGCCCATGTTGACAGTTAGGAGGCTGCAGCTGGTGCAGAATGTGACAGCCCGTCTCCTTACACATACGGGTCACTGGGAGCATATAACACCAGTGCTTCGTTCTCTGCACTGGCTGCCTATAGTCTTCTGGGTCCAATTCAAGGTGCTGGCTTTAACCCATAAAGCCTTATACGGCTTGCCTCACTCCCTGTGCTTTAGTTCAATCCCTGCAGTCGACTGGGAGCACCTTTCTCGAAGTCCCCTGGGTATTCTGGGGGGCGACTGTGGAGACGGCGTTCTCGGTGGCCACTTCAAGGCTGTGGAACTCCCTCCCAGCAGAAGCCCGAGTGACCCTGGATCTCTCCTCTTTTTGACGTCAGTGCAAAACCTGGCTGTTCTGCCAGGCTTTTGGTGAGGGAGGGTTTTACTTTTATTTGGGTGGTAAGGTTGGGGTGTATTATATATTTTGAATTTTATGCTCTTATATCCCCTTTTGTTGGGGAGAATGTTGTCCCCCTTTCTCCTTCCCCCCCTTTTAGAGTGTTTGTTTTTTGATTATATATTTTATATTTTATATAGTGTAAGTTGCCCTGGGCTGCCTTGGCAGGAGGGGCAGGGTATCAAATGTTTTAATAAAATAAAATAAATAAAGTTTAGCAAGAATTAGACCCATGAGTATCAGGAAATCATTCCTCTGGAAGGGGATCCATACACAGTACAAACTTGCTCAGGCGCAGACCACAGCACCATGGTCAGAGGTCATGGAGGGAACTACCCGTCACCATGAGCCAATTCCCCTAAGCCAAATCTGCGACAGCGGGAGGGATACCCATTGGAGGAAGACCACCGCATGCCACTGGAAGAACACACTACTTCCCCCAGAGACAGCTAACATCAGAAGTTTGTTTGTTTTGTTTTATTTTTACCCTGTCCTTCTCTGAAGACTCAGGGTGGCTCACAACATCGAAATTAAAAAAATCAAAATATAAAATGCAACAATACGTTAAAATACCTTAAAACCCCACCACCGCACCCTTTACCCCCACCTACCAATCCTCCTCCCCAAACCCCTACCCATTGGTTGAGGCAGCAGCCAATGAAAACTGCCCCTGCAAGGTCTTGGAACAGGCTGGACTTCCATGTGTCACAAAGGCCTGAAAGGGACAGTGAGTAATCCTAAGGAGCTTAAATTCATTGGGGATCTCTATCTTACTTGTGCTGAACAAAAGAGGGTATCACATTGGCAAAAGGGAGTACCTCCCATCCCATTGGAGACATCTAATGATGGGGAAATGTGCACTCTGTTATAAGCCCTGTGTTAGCCTATACTGTTAACCTTGATTGGATGGAGGAGGGGGTGGAGATGTGTACATTACTATGTGGTTATTTTTTTGTTTTGTTTTCTCTGGCAGCAGCAAATAAAGAACAAATGATTTGTGTTAAAGTCTAGTCTTTATTTCTATATTAACTAAAGGAAGGGTGAGGGTGATATTATTTGCCCAGCTGAATCAAGATAGAAGACCCTGTTTAGGTACTTCACCACCTTAAAGCAGGGGAATTCACAGAAAGTAGACCTTTCCTCATCTTTGGGAGGCGGTAACCAGGCCACTGTTTTTGACTGATAGAAATCTTTGCACACCTGAATTGCTGCAATTTCCTGTTTTAAGTGGGAGAGACAATGGCAATATCCACCATTGTCCCTTTCCTCTGTTGCTGTCAAATACAACACATGACTGATACTCAGTTAATTGAGAAGTAATTGTGATTTTTCTTGATGGCAAGTTATTTGTTTAGAGCTTAATTTTAATCCATCTATGCTAGCATTTTGCGTTTTGTATCTTTTTGTATCATATTTGTAACTATGAATGCTTGTGAGGTTAGCTGAATTTTATCTTCAGAGATGTTTTAAAAACGGATTCCTAGACAATCCGAACAGGATTTTGAATGTTTGGTACATGTGAAAAGCTCTGATGAAAAGGTTTGACTTAATGAGTATTACTTGCAAAGCTTAAATTATGGATCAATAAACTATTTCAATTTGTGTTTTTACTGCATAAGCAAGATGAAGTGAATGAAGTGTAGACACTTCAAAAGAGATTCCAAGATGCTGAGCATCTGCAGCTCTGCTTGATTTCACTGGTTTCTTTGAGTCAGTTGGGTCCACAACATTTCTGAAAATCAGGCCACTAATTTTAGGTCTCCAAATGTGACAATCACTGGCCTGGATTAACTGGAAAGAAGTGTTATGCCCTATTAGAAGTGAATTACTCCTCCCATCTCTTAGTTTAGATATCCTGTGTGTTCTGCCTTGTAGCCATACTGTCTACTCCACCCGTACCCATCCCTGTAATATCTAGTGCGGAGCTGAAGGGAGAGGAGTCCCTGCTGGAGTCGGGTGCCGCTAAGATCACTTACCTGTCAGCTGTACGGACCCGGAGCTCGGTGTTGGAGACGGGGTGGAGCCACAGCCCTGCAAAAGATTCAAAGAGCGCGGTGAGCCTACGTGGGGGGAGCTGAATGGAGAGGAGTCCCTGCTGGAGTCGGGTGCCGCTAAGATTACTTACCTGTCAGCTGTGCAGACCCGGAGCTTGGTGTTGGAGAGGGGGTGGAGCCACAGCTCTGCAAAAGATTCAAATAGTGCGGTGAGCCTACGGCTGTGCCGTAGACACGCGCCTAGGTCGCACCCCGAAGGGCTGTGCGCCGAAGGGCTGCGTGCACGAGGGCACGTGCCCTTTGGAGTGCCCTTCGGAGTGTCCTGGAGTGAGGGCACAGGGCTTTGCTGGTTTACTGATATATGGCATCTTCTAAGAGAGGGAGAGGCGATACTCCTGACTCAGCCCCTGCTAAGGGTAAAGTACCTAAACAACGTAAACTGGAGGCTTTTTTTCCTAAATCCCATGGTGAGCCTGGTGAGGGTTCTTCACTGTGCTCTCGATTGGTCGTGTGCTTTGGGAACAAGTACTCAGGTGGTTCTGGGAGCTACATCGGAACATCAAGGGTTTACTTGTATGCCGTTGCAAGACCCTTTGTGCCAGCTGGAGCAACCAGCTGGGTCATCAATCTCCCCTTCAGGAGAATGGTTGGTGACTTTTCTTACAGACCATCTCTTGTTATCAGCTGACACTTTGAAATTTGCCCTCTCACGGATTACCCAGCTTCAGACCGCAATGAACTCTATGAATGGTCATTTATTAGGTATTCTGAACAATCCCTTGGCATTGCGCTGAGGAGAATATGCTCTTGTAGACCTGGCTGGCTCTGCCCTTCGTATGGCAGAGGCTGGTGCTGGTCGTTATTGTAGACATCTGCCACCATCTGTAGTAGTTGCTAAGGGAGGTGCAACTTTTAAGGCCTTACCAAATGTGTTGATTTTCACAATGTTTCCAGGTGGTAGATGGCCCAGACTGCTTTGGTCCACAGCTCTGGATGTGGTTGAACATCTTAGGGTCATCTTAGGGCTTAAAATTACTAGGCACGATATAGCCTCAGTGAAAGATAGGCAGACCATACTTGTGACCTTTTTAAACCCCTCACTAACCCAGGAAATTGTGGCAAGTAGGGATTTTCTGGGCACAAGGGATGTCTTTATCTCTCAGGCTTTCCAATCTTCCCCTGAGTCAAACGATAGTGTGGTTTTAAAATCTTCTCAATCTCCTGGGATCCCTGGGTAGACAGGGTTCCACATCTGTCATTCGGAATGATACGAGGGTGCGGGGTGAGAGAGTACAACGGGTCCAGGTAGGGGGATCGGTGGAAGTGAGTAATTTATCTTTAGAGGAATTCAGCATGGAGGTGGAAGTAGTTAGAGAAAGGAAAACTGCTAAGGAAGTCCATGCTGGATTCAGACCCCACACTTTCTGTCCGCTCCATGTCCCCCAAGTGTTGGCGAAGGCTCGGGGTTTCCCCTGTCTACAACTACTCCAGCTGAGTTGATAGACAGACTCGAAGCAGTGCAAAATCAGTTACTGTCCCTGAAATCTGTCAGTGTTAAACCTGATTAAGAAGCTATAGATGGGAGAGAAGGACTAAAGATTCAGGTTGTGCAGGAACTGGGGATTCCTCCAGGATTCCCCAGGAAAGATTCTACATTGGGGACCCTGGGACCCTGATGCTTGGGAGAGATTACCCTCTACTTCAACGACTTGTTTTAAGGCTGATGGTGACGTTAGGGGGCTAAGGGAAGGAGTGCAGCAGGGTGAGCCGACTTTCCAGTTAAGAAGCCTGCAGAGGTTGGCCCAGAGGGATACTACTCGTGGGCCTCCTTTGATTAGGGGAGGAGCGAGCCTTCCCCAAGGAGACTCTGGGACGGCTCTGCCGTTTAGAGGGGTCTCCCTTGAGGGGGAGGGGTTGTTGGGCTCTGGTATGGGCTCACCACTAGCAATCTCTAGCCCAAATAAAGACTCAGTTCAGGTACAAGCTGTCTCCCCCGTTACCTGACTAGGCCGGGTATCTGGTAATCCTCTTACAATTCTTTCTCAGAATGTAGGGGGATGGAGGAGTTGCTCCTTGGATTTTGACTTTTTGCTATTCCTTAGCCAATACGATATTGTGCTCCTCCAGGAGACTTGGCTGGTGGAAGGCTCTACGGAGATCTTCCTCAGCGGTTTTATTTATTTATTTATTTATTTTATTTATTTATTTTTAAATTTATATCCCGCCCCTCCTGCCCACAGGGCAGCCCGGGGTGGCGAACAACATTTCATTTAAAACAATAATAAAATGTTAAAACAATTTAAAATACCCTACATGGGGAAAAACCCCATCCCTATCCCCAGCCCCACCCCACCCCTACCCCCCGCCAAAAGCCTGATGGAACAGCCAGGTCTTACATATACGCCGAAACAGCAGGAGAGTGGGCGCCAGCCGAGCCTCCTCCGGAAGCGAATTCCACAGCACAGGGGCGACCACCGAAAAAGATCTAACATCAGTGGCCACCCGCCTCGCCCGGGGAACCTCCAAAAAGGCTCCCACGGACGATCTCAAGGGTCGCACGGGTACATGGGGAGTGAGGCGATCCCGCAGATAGGCAGGGCCTAGGCCGTGAAGGGCTTTAAAGGTTAAAACCAGCACCTTGAACCTGGCCCGGTGCTTTATAGGCAGCCAGTGCAGAGCCCGGAGCACTGGTGTCATGTGCTCCCTGCGACCCGCCCCCGTAAGGAGACGGGCCGCGGCATTCTGCACCAGCTGCAACCTCCGGACCAGCTTCTCGGGCAGCCCCACGTAGAGCGCGTTGCAGTAATCCAGCCTCGAGGTGATGAAGGCATGGATGACAGTGGCGAGGTCGGAGTCTGAGAGATACGGCCGAAGCCGCCGGACAAGATGTAACTGCCGAAACGCACTCCCCGCCACGGCCACAACCTGAGATTCCAAGCTGAGCCGCGAATCAAGGAGCACACCCAGACTCCGCACTTGAGACACCATGGGGGGGCGAACCCCCCCAACAAGAGGAGATTCAACCACCCCCAGGCTCCCCAAGCCCTCGCCCACCAACATCACCTCCGTCTTGTCAGGATTCAGTTGCAGATGGCTCAACCTCATCCAAGCCCCCACAGCTGACAGGCACTGGGAAAATAAGGAGACTGCATGGCCTGGGTCGGTGGAAAAGGAGAGGTAGAGCTGAGTGTCATCAGCATACTGATGACACTGCATGCCCTGAAACCCCCTCACGATCTCCCCTAATGGCTGCATATAGATGTTAAACAAGAGGGGGGACAGAATGGCACCCTGCGGGACTCCACACGTGAGGTCCCGGGGGGAAGACGTACACTCCCCCAAGACCACCCGGTGAGTTCTCCCGGCCAGGAATGAACGAAACCAGTCCAAGACCGTTCCGCCAATTCCAGCACGGTCCCGCAGGCGAGTCACCAACACCTCATGATCGACTGTGTCGAATGCAGCCGAAAGGTCTAGCAGGACCAGTAAGGTCTGACGACCCTGGTCCAACGCCAGACGGAGATCGTCAACCAAGGCCACCAATGCCGTCTCCGTACCATACCCAGGCCGAAACCCAGACTGGGAGGGATCAAGGAAACCGATGTGGTCCAGATGCTCCTGGAGCTGTCGTGCCACAGCCCGTTCAATAATCTTCCCTAAAAAGGGAAGATTAGAGACCGGCCGATAACTGGCAGGAGCATCAGCGTCAAGAGATGGTTTCTTGAGCAGGGGTCTAACCACAGCCTCTTTTAGGCAGTCAGGCACCCTGCCCTCCCGAAGGGAGGCACCAACCACCCCAGCCAACAACGGCCGTAACGTCTCCTGGCTGGCTTTCACCAGCCAGGACGGGCATGGATCTTGCTCACAAGTAGTGGCACGAACAGATCCCAACAAGGAATCCACATCGGCAGGCGACACCATCTGAAACCGATCCCACAAAACAGGACAGGACGGGGCATCCATAGCCCCAAGATGATCCTCTGCAATAACTGTGGTGCCGAAATCGTGGCGGATGCGAGCGATCTTATCTACAAAGTACTCGATAAACCGGTCACAGCGGTCACTGGATTGCTCCAGGTCCAGGCAGAGACAGGCAGGACTGACCAAGCCTTTCACCACCCGGAAAAGCTCCGCTGGACGTGACTTTGCAGATGCAATAAGAGCAGCAAAGAACTGCTTCTTTGCTGCCTGCACCGCCACAGCATAAGCCTTTAAACTGCTCTTATGCTGCGATCGATCATACTGGTCGCGAGTCCGGCGCCACCGTCGCTCTAACCGCCTGCTCTCCCGCTTCAAACACCGCAGACCCTCAGTAAACCAAGGAGACCTGCGGGAGACTCGAGAGGGCAGCGGACGCCTGGGAGCCACCCTGTCTATGGTCTCGGCCAACAAGGTGTTCCAGAAGGCTACGAGATCATCGACAGAGCGGGTGTCAAGGTCCAGGGGAAACTCCCCCAGAGCATTCCGGAACCGATCCGGTTCCATAAGTCTCCGGGGGCGGACCGATCTAATAGGTCCTGCACCCTGCCGGGGGCTATCGTGCGCCAGGATGCACGTCTTAAGGAGGTAATGGTCAGACCATGACAAAGGCTCTACAGCCTTAACTCCTACTAACTGACCCCCCGCCTCAAGGCCGGTGCAGAAAACCAAATCCAGTGTATGTCCCTCCTCATGTGTGGGGCCACAGATGATTTGGGACAGGCCCATGGTTGTCATGGAGGCCATGAACTCATGCCTCGCTCCTCCAAGATCGGTGTCAGTGTGGATATTAAAGTCCCCCAGGACCACCAATCTAGGGGTCCGGAGGATCACATCTGACACCAAATCAGCAAGAGCATGTAGGGATGCCGCCGGGCAGTTGGGTGCACGGTACACCAGCAGCACCCCTAATCTATCCCCGGCCAAATCCAACACAAGATGGAGACAATCAACACCTGGTGGAGCCTGCACCGGATATCTCCTAAAAGACAACGCATCCTTGATAACAATGGCTACACCGCCCCCCCGTCCCTCCAGCCGAGGCTGATGCTGCACAGAGAACCCAGCCGGAACAAGATCAGCCAAAATAGGACCCGATTCATTGTCCAGCCAGGTCTCTGTAATACACACGAGGTCGGCGTCCCACTCCGGGATTAACTCCCGGATGGTAGATGACTTATTGACAACCGACCTCGCGTTCAGCAGCACCAGACCAAGGCCTGGGGTCTCCTGGGCCTCGACCCACAACCCACCTGCATGGGGGTTCGAGAGGGGAATGGGCACAAGGCACTGCCCCCTCTTCGCTGATGGAACATACCTCCCCCTGGGACCATATCTCCCCTGACCCGTAACAACCCCGATAGCTGCGGAACCCCTCCCCTCCTCAGAGAACCCCGTTAGACACCCACCCTCCATAGGCTGCCCCGCCAGGCCGGCAAGAGGAGCCCCACCCCCCCAAACTCCCCTACCCACCTCTACAACTGGTGGGCAACCCTCCCCCCCCGACCCTCCCCCCCTGTGCTCTCACCACAGGAGCTACCTCCCACCCCCCTAACCAACCCACCCCAACCTCCCACCCCAATCCATGGAACTCCCCCTCTCACTGGGAGTCCCCTTGAGCCATGCCCCCCCGTCTCACCGGGGGGCAAGGCCCATCTCCCCAGGACTCCCCCTCTCACAGGGAGTCCCCCAAACCCTCCCCAAGGGCCACCTCCCCTCCTCTCACCAGGGGGGTAGGCCCTATCCACCCTAACCCACTCCCCATGCCCCCCACCCTCAACCCACACCCACTGCATCCCCACAAGCCCCTTAAACCCACAGGTTAAAAAGAAAATAAAAACCACCACCCCGTAACAGTAGCAGTAATATTAATGGGGTGGTGACAACAACAACAAAATAAAATAAGCTGCACAGCTACAGATGTCTGTCCGGCAGAGGGGCCCCCGGCGTCCCAGCCCAGTGAACGGCCCCAGTCAATGGCCGACACCCTTTGGGTGGCGCCCACAGGGCCCCACCCTGGCAGTTTTTACCTGGGGAAGGAGGAGGGAGAAGCAGAGTGACAACAGGCTCCTCCAATCCAACAGCCCCAGCCCCAAACACAGCAGTGCAGTTTTAAGGAATTGTCCCTAGGAGCTACCCCCTCTTTGGGAGGTAGGCCGAGTGGGGGGCTTGCATTGCTTGTTGCAGTAGATTTGAATATCACAATAAAGGTAATCTGTTCATTTAGATCTTACTTTGCATTCTAACATTGTTTATTACCCGGAGGGGGGGAATTTCTTGTAGGAAATGTGTATATCCCTCCGATCTCCTCAAATTATTACCAACCTGAGATCTGGGCTGCTATAACTGAAATGGTGACAGGAGCCTTGTTGGAATATCCCAAGGCATCCTTTTATATAGGAGGTGATTTCAACACCAGGCTGCGGAATCCTAGTCATCACTGCTATGTGGGAGCCTTTGAGGAAACAGGATGCTGGCCTTTTGAACCCCTCCGTTCCTCGGGATAAGGAAGTGAATTCCCAGAGATCTAATATGGAATCCCTGTTGGAGGATACTGGATTGGAGATAGTAAATGGCAGGGTTAGAGGGGACTTGGAAGGCAATTTCACCTATCATGGTGTATGGGGATCCAGCGTGATTGATTATTTTTTATTCTCCCCGGAAGGATTTGGGCATATTATCAGAATGGAAATTATTCCAAGACCAGATACCTGTCATTTCCCAATTCTGCTGGAGCTAAGGAGCCTAAGGGGAAGGGATGAGGGTACCCAGTTGGCAAGGGAAGGGACCTCTTGGCCCCCTAAGGAGGAAGCCTTAGTTAGGCGGAGACGGTGGCCAGAGGTGAAAGAGACTTTCGGGGAAATTATCAACTCCCAGGGGACAAGGATTTTTACCGGTCTGCTGTACAGCAGGATTTTTTAGATCAACGTTGGTATGATACCTTTCTATGACAGCTGGCTCCCCTTCTCTTTCAACGTCTCCTGGTGCATGGGGAGCATAGGGGAGGGGGAAAGCCCCCCCCCCCGGCTGAATGGGGAGTGTAAAAGAAAATGAGCAAAACTCAGGGGTTTGACTAGGAGATTGAGAACTCACCCTTCGACCCTCCTCCAGGATAGGGTACGTGTGCATAGGGCCTATTATAGACAGCTACTGAAAGGGAAGAGAGACACCCATGGGAAGGCGGTATGGCAGGCCTTATGTCAGGCAGCTTTAGATAAAAACCATACCTAATTCTGGGCACTTGTTCGTCTGTCCAGAGCAGGGGTGGGGGCTGTTCGCTCCTCTGAACCATCAGTGGATGCATGGGAAACCTTCTATGGGGCCTTATTTGCGGTGAGGCCGCTACTAGGGACCGAAATAGAACTAGACCCGTGGGATAGGCTGAAGCACTGGGCCCCTTTCACACAGGAGGAAGTCAAGTTCCTGATTCAAAGTTTGAAGTCCGGGAAAGCCCCGGACTTATATGGGATTACGCCAGATCTGCTTAAAGTGTATCCAGATTGGTGGGCAGCCATTTTGGCGCCCCCTTTTATGGAGATAAGCAGGTCTGGGCAAATTCCCCTTTTTTGGCTGAAGTGTGTGCTAGTCCCGATTTTTAAAAAGGGGGACCCCCGCCTGCCGGCAAACTATCGACCAATTAGTTTGCTTAGTGTGGTTGGGAAATTATTCACCCGGCTATTGTTGGACAACTTAAGGAGCTGGGTGAGTCAGTCAGGATTAGTTTCACTTGAACAAGCTGGGTTCTGTGCTGGGAAGTCCACAGTGGCTCACATCTTGGTGCTCTCTGCTTTGATTCAGAAATATACAGCCCACAATAGCAAATTATATCTTGGGTTTATGGACCTTGAAAAGGCTTTTGATAATATCAGCAGGGAGCGTATGTGGGCTAAGCTGAGTGTCACACCTATTGATCCCAGGCTGCTCTACCTAGTCATCAGATTGCCGCTGGGAAACTGTTTACAGGTGGGCTCGGGAAACCTATCAGCACCAGTCTCGGTGGGGAGAGGGGTGCGGCAGGGATGCCTTCTGGCCCCAGTCCTCTTCAACCTGTATTTTGATGGGGTGATGCAACATCTGAATTCAAAGGATACCCATGCCCCGTGGATTGGTCAGAGACATCTGCCAATCTTGTTGTATGCAGATGACTCGGTGCTCTTATCTCAATCAAAGAGTGGTTTTAAGAGACAACTGGCCCTCTTTGATGAATTTTGCACCAAGGAGGGACTTGTGATCAATTACTCTAAATCCAAAATCCTGGTGGCAGGAGATAGGGCCCGCAAACTGGACCAAATTGGCCCATTGGAGGTCGGAGAATTGAGCTGGTTCGAAGGTTCATGTATTTGAGGGTTACTTTTTCTTCCAATTTCAGCTGGCAGCCATATTGCGACCTAGTCAAAGCTAGAACAAAGAAAACCTTGGCAGCTATTAAACAATTTTATCTTGGCCAGGGAGGAAAACAGATTGCCCCAGCAGTGCTTTTGTTCAAGGCAAAGGTGCTGGGCCAGGCTCTTTATGCGACCCCGGTCTGGTGCCTTAATTCTGTGAACAAGTTGAAGAGTATCCAGAACTCGTTTCTGGCTTTTGTCCTGGGTGTCCCACAAGGTATTCCCCAGGTAATTGCTAGGCGAGAGACTGGGCTCCCCACGGTGAGAGTATTGTTATTACAGCAGGTATTTAACTACTACACCAAATTGTTGTCATCCGCTCAGACAGAGATCTCACTCTTGTCAATGGCCCTGGAATCAGGGCTGCTTACTCCTTGGCTGAATCAGGTTACCCTCCACCTACAATATTTAGGACTTTCCTCTGAGGTTTTCCTCAAGATTAGTGCTCAGACCACTAAGAAGATTGTGCGCCAAAGACTGTTTGACCAATTGTTACAAACTGAACAGGCTCTTTTGGCTGCACAGAAAGTGGCGCTGGGGATTGAATTCCTTGAGCCCCAGTCCCTTCTATCTACCTATCTTTATGATTGGAATGACCCTCCCAGACGTATTGCGTTTACCAAATTGCACACTAATACTTTCCTTCTGCTCTGGTTGAGGGGAAATACATGGGTATCCCCCACGCTTTGAGGACCTGTCAGTTGTGTAATTCTGGCAAGGAGGATACGGTGGCCCATATTCTCCTGGATTGTCACACTCTGGTGGGCCCCTGTTTAAGATTCTTGGGCAACTTCCTCCATTCTTCCTGGGTGAATTCCAGGGAAATGTTATTGAAGGGAATGTTGAGCCCAAGGGACTTGAGCCTAACGAGAGCGGTAGCAATTTTTGCCCTCTCTGCACTGACTGTAAGATCTTCTATACTGAAGAGGTAAGGGAGTATTTGCCCGTTGTAGCTCATGGAATGGGGGGAGGGTTTCCCAGGGTATTTGTGGGAGGTCTCGGATTTACCTTTGTAATTTATCTTAAGTGGAGGCATCTGCTGTAGGTTGGTTAAGGAGTGGGGTGGGATTCCCAGGGTATTTGTGGGAGGTCTTGGATTTACCTTTGTAATTTATCTTAAGTGCGGGCATCCTCTGTAGGTTAAGGTGGGGGGTGGTATTAGGAGAAGGAGCTTGTAATACTTGCGTGTTGGAGTTGGTATCGGGCCCCTTGGGGGTTATTTAAGTGATTGTGTACTATTACTGAAACTGCCTTGATTTGTTTGTTTTATGGGTGTATTTGATGTATGGTTGTATTAATGCTGTTATTCTTTATTATCATTTTAATCATTTATTTATATTTATATTTTGTAAAAGCCATTGCGCTATACAAAAAATCTTGATTTGATCTAATGCTGCCTTTCTGGAATAGCCACCTCTTGTGATCTGAGTTTGGCAATAAGGAAAGCAGTGTGAATATTAAAGGACAAAAGCTGGAGGGACACTGTTGCAAACTAAAGCTAGAAGGAAGATTCAAGAATGATGTGAATGACATATTTGCCTGAAGCCTCTTGAAAGGTTTTGTGTGGGATTTTTTCAGCTGTAACTTTTAATGAATGTTGTCAAACTGGTTCCTAAAGGTTTCCATCCCTTTCTTTAGTGAGCAGGTGTCTGCCTACATCTCTGTCTGCTGCACCAGTATAACCGTCTATATACATAAAAAGCTACACACAATAGAATTGGAAAGACCAGTTTATACTTGTATCTACCTGGTAACTCTAATTTTGGTTGAAGATTATGATCCCAGGCTAATTTCTGGGCTCAAATTAATGCGAATACTGAGGTACACAAACCTAGAGACTTGGCATTTTTTCAGTTATGAATATTATTGGAGGAGAAATTATTATTCTGCACCCATATATGTGATGAGTGCCTTCCAACCCAGGAGTTGAAATGAGATTGAAGATGCCAGAGAATATATGGAGGGAAGAAAAAAAGAAATTAAGACAGAATGATTATTTTGATCGGTTGCAGGCTGGTTTGGGAGTGGGGAAGTTAATGAATATGACGTGAGAAGTATAATGGAGAATGTGAAAAGGTGGAAGAGCTAGAAAATAAAGGGAAAATGCAGCAGGTGTAGAAGGGGAAGAGACAAATGGAGAGGGAAGGATGCCCAAGAAAGTATTGAAATGATGATAGGCTGCTGTATTTGGAGCTCCAGGGCTCTTCATAATTACACCAGGATCTTTTTACCTGTTTCTGTCTAACCAGATGGGAATTAAGATTTGGCAACTTTTAGAAGATAAAACTAGATAGAAAAATACTAAAGATGCTAACCATACATAAAGATAAAAAAATACTAGAAGATTAATATTTTTGGTAGCAGTACTAGCATCAATTTTCCTTAAGGCCCAGAACTGTCCCTTGCGCTTTGGAAGCCTTGGCTAAAATAAATTTCCCCCCTCACCACGTCTTCTCCCACAGGGCAAGTATCAGCTTGTGGGGGAGGTTATTCTGTTCGTCGCTGGTCTGACTAGAGCAGGAGCCCATCCAGGGGATGGCATTGATTCGACTACATGAATCATGTGTTACCCCTTTTGTGCTGGACTGCTGCCCCAGAAAGCTGCCCTGGACAGGGTGCCGACTCTGTTCAGGGAGCAAGTTACCCATGCATGGGGTCTTTTTGGAGAAAAGGCAGCGTTTGAAATTCTAGCCTCTGACTTGGAACTCTGTTCGTTACCTTGGAGAAATACCTAGGAGGTGGCTGCCTAGGATAAGAGCTAAATTAGCATATCTCTTTGGTACTGCATGTGCTTGTACTTTACTTACCTCATACAGTTTTGGGACTCTGTTGAACAGGTCTCAAATGGAGAAGGGTCTGTGGCAGTCTTGCACTACGTATTTCTTTTGTATGGGTTTGTCTCTGGTGACTATCTCCAAAACTGTGTTACCTTATTATAACAAAACCCAAGTAATGACTCGGAGTTACACATCAGAGTAGGACGTGTCAGAGTTTCTGCATTGACCTACGTTACATTGGGCCTAACTATTAATAGACTTGTACCCTGAACATTTCTACTTTGGAGACATTTTAGGACATGTACTGTTACCCTAGCCTCAGTACAAATTAAGGCCCCACTCTCAAGGTCTGTGTGTGTGGACTGAACCTACTATGCACATGGGCACATGGTGAACGCAAACATGATGCCACAGGGGAAGCCCATTGTCTCTTGACTGCATCAGAGAAAGAATTGGAGTTGTGGCGGGGCAGCTGATGGCAGCGCAGACGACAGGCAGCAGGCTTCTAATGTGTGCACATAGTAGATAAGGGATGAAGTCACACAAGACAGAGTGGGGCGACTACTTTGCCTTGGGTAGCCTTACCTCACTCTGGGCAGCCGGGTCACATGATACAGTGCATTGGGTTATCAGAGTCTGCCAGATGTTCCCCTGCCTCAGGGTGGGAGGAGCAGTGGACTACTACATGACATATCCTCAGAAAAAATCCAAGGGCATGTTGCGGAACAGCCTTGCCCAACATGGGGTAATGCTGCCCAAGGTGGGGCAACTCACGTGTGTGACTCTCGTTTCACTGCTGCAGGGAACTGAGTAGCCCGCACTGTCAGCCGTTGTATGTGACCACGTCGTGGTCATAGGATGGATCTCGGTTGGGTCTAGGAAGGGAAGTGGGGAAGGGCTGGGAGCCTGCTCATGTGGCCAGTCCTGTAGCCCACCCCAGCCAGGGTAGCGTCTCTGGCAGTGTCTGGGTGGGCTTTTCTGCGACCATCTGCCTGGATCCCTGTGCCAGCCCCGCGGTGTGGCAATGACGATTACCTGCCATGAGGGATCAGGCTGCCACAGCTTGTCTGCTTATGCCCTGGGTCTGCACGCGCAGGCTTGAACCAGGGCATTACTGTTTTAGCTGCGTTTGTGTATAATGTATATTAGAGTAGAATAAACTAAAGTCAGTTATTTTCCTCCTTGGACTTTGTTTTTAAGGCTCTCTTGATTGTAGTTCATGCACATCTTGTGTTAACTGATAAAATAACATCGTTGAAATGAAGTTTTTAAAAATTTGTAGCATTTTTCAATTCGAACAGGTTTCCTGAACCAATTGTATCCTGCACAAAGTGAACTGAAAAATAGAGTATCTGAATTTAATATTCAGTGATGATTTTATTTTAGGTCTCTTACTGAATAAACTAATCTCTCACTCTCCTCCCTTTCCTTTGTGATCTATCAATATACAATGTGGGTTATTAATTAGGAGAAGATTTATAAACAAGAGGGTAGGCAAGACTTAGTAATTGATTGTGACCAATTAGTTTAATCGATGAAAGTGTCTTTTCTTTTGCTAACTAATTCAGAGTATCATAAGGGACCATGAATCAGAGCAGGTGATATTTGTTACGTCTGTGCTATGTCTGTGTGTGATGTATTACAGTGAACCCATGATGATAATAGCCCCCATTGTGTTAGTGACTGGACAAACACTTAGTAAGATGCAGTCTCTGACACACAGAATTTAAAATATAGTCAGAAAACAAATTCAAAGGGTTGGAGGATGAAAATTTTATTATACCCATTGTACAGATGGAGAACGGTCCAGAAAATCAAAATGCTTGTACATAAGAAGTGCCATACTGGATGTGAGAAACAGTGGAACAGCCCAACCATAAGTCCCTGCATGACCGGTGCCACTCACAGTTATGTTGGCTGTTCTCTGTCTCTGGGGAAGGTGCTGTTTCTTCTCAATTGCACTCACTGCGGTAGTGTTCTCTTTGGATGTCCCTGTCACCAGCGCAGACATTGTTTTGTGTGTGTATTGGGGGGGGGGGGGATTAGCTTCTGGCGACAGGTAGTCATATCCATGGGCCTCTGTCTGTGATCCTCTGCCTGAGAAAATTCTTGGCTTCCATGAACCCCATTCTGGAGGGATGGGTCCGTCCATGTATTCTCCACACTCCCATTGATCTTCCTGGAGTTGGGGCATCCTCCTTATCCCAGTTCTCCTACTCCCCTGCTGGAGGGATTGGTCCTCATAGATATTGCCACAGCAGGTGGACTTGTCCTTATTTCTGCTGTGATTATTATGTCAGCAGTCCTTTACCAACAGCTCCAGAGGCATCTGTACCACATTGGTTTCCTTGATCTGTCGTAGTCTGGCTTTCATCCAGGCTATGGCACTGAGACTGTGCTTGTGGCCTTGGTCGGTGATCTACACCAGGAATTGGAACGGGGTCGGTCCACTCTTCTGGGTTTGTTAGATCTATCGACGGCTTTTGACACAGTTGACCATGAGATGCTGGTAACCTGCAGGAGCAGGAGGACCGTGCATGGCAGAACTGTTCTTGAATGGTTCCACTCTTTCTTGGCCGGAAGAACTCAGTGTGTGGTACAAGGGGATTTGACATCATCCCCCAGGATCTCAAATGTGGAGTTCTGCAGGGATCCATTCTGTTCCCTCTCCTGTTCAACGTATACATGTAGCCCTTGGGCAAGATCGTGAGAGGGTTTGAGGCTGAGTACCATCAGTATGCTGATGACACCCAGCTTTATTTCTAGTTTTCATCTGACCCTGCAATCTCAGTGTTTACTCGGTATCTGGCTGCAGTGGGGGATTGGATGAGGACGAGCTGTTTGAAACTGAATTCTGATAAGACAGAGGTGATGCTGGTAGGAAGGGGCGAAGGAGTGGAGGCCCCCATTGTTGGTGAGGTATGTCCCTCTTTGGTCCCTCAGGTTCAGAATCTGCGAGTGCTCCTCGACACAAAGCTCTGCCTGGATGCCCAGGTGGCGGTTGTGGCTAGCAGTACATTTTGTAAGTTACATATGGTTCGTGTCTTTGGCCTTATATCTCAGGCTCTGATCTGGCCACTGCCATCCATGCATTCATCACTTCGAGTTTGGACTACTGCAATGCACTCTACGTGGGGCTACCCTTGGTGACAACCCAGAAACTGCAGCTGGTGCAAAATACGGCAGCCCGCCTCGTGGTGAACACACAACGCCAGTGCTCTGCTCTCTGAACAGACTGGTTGACCATAGTCTTCTGGGCCCGATTCAAGATGTTGGTTATTACCTTTAAAGCCCTATATGGACTGGGTCCCGCGTACCTACGGGACCGCCTCATCCCTCATGTCCTGAATCGGCGTCTGCAGTTGGCTGGAGGAGTCCTCTTGGAGGGCGACATTTGAGAGGGCTTTCTCTGTGTCCCCGCAACAGCTGTGGATCTCCCTCCCAGTGGAGACCTGCCTCTCTCTGGATCTCCCCTCCTTCCGCTGACAACATAAGACCTGGCTGTTTCACCAGGCATCCGGTGAGGGGGAAAGGTAGTGAGGAGGGGGTGTCTTTTTCTTTTTAGGTGTAGGGGGTACTGGTTTATTCAAGTCTCGTTGGTTTGTAGATTTTAAAACTGTTTTTATATTGTATATTGTATTTTATGTTGTTTTTTTATTTACCCTGAGCTGCCTTTTGGCAGGAGGGGGGTGGTTTATAAATTATGAATAAACTAAACAAAACAATTTTATTTACTTATTTATTATATTTATTTATTTTTGCATTTCTACCCTGCCCCTCTCACCAAAGTAGACTCAGTGCAGCTTCCATAATACACATTATAAAAACACAATATCAAAAATGATAAAATATAACTAGAAAATAACAACATAAAAATATACGTAGTTGGTCAGTGTATAAAAGCAACCCCCATCCCCAGTCCAACTAACTCAACCCACCCTCCACGGCCAAATGCCTGCCGGCGTTTACCTTCTCTTGTCCTGTGTGCATCATCAGGCCAATTCCCCCTCTCTGCTTTCCCAGTGCTTCTCCCTGGGGAGGGGCCTGGCCAACTAGGTGTGCCTTTGTGAATGTTGCCCTTCACTTCAGCATCTCCCCTAGGTCTTACTAGGACTACTCCTCACACAGGTCCCAGCTCCTGGATCTCTCCCTGTTCCTCATCTCCCTGAGGTTCTCCCGCTCAACGTCATCCTCCTGGGGTTTACTAGGCCCAAATTGTTCTGGGCTTCTACTGGTAAATGGTGCCTTAGCCCCCATTGGCTGGGTTACCAACTGCTGGTACACTAGCCCCTAGCTTCAGGTGGGCTACAGCTGTTCCTCCCTAGCCTATGTGCTCAAAGGGGTTGCCCTACCCTTTGCTAGGGGCTTCAAGCTCTTCTTCCTCAGGACTCTCCTTGCCCCCAAAAGCTAGACCTTAGTTCTCCTTGGCTGTCTGCCTCACTTCAGCCTTCCCTGAAGCTCAGTAAAGAGCAACTCAGTAAAGAGTATAGGTAACTCTTTACTTCTGGTCCAGGCAAGCAAATGCTGAAGCAATACCATGCTGTTGGCCTGCTCCTGCAACAATTCACCCACCGTACTTCACCACACTGGGTCAGACCAATGATCCCAGCACCCTGTCTCGGACAGTGACCATTCTAAGTCACTTTGGAGAAGTACCCAAAAGGTAACAACCTAGTGATCCACTCCCAGCTCCCAACAGTCAGAGGTTCCATCCCTCAACTTCCTTGGCTAATAATAGTTAATTGACCTATCCTCCAAGAACTTATCAAGTCTTTTTTTAAAACCCAGATATACTGCTGGCCTTGACTACATCCTTTGGCTACAAATTCCACAAGTTAACTGAGTGTTGAGTGAAAAAAAATACTTCCTTTCGTTTTATATCTGTAGCCAGTTAGTTTTTTAGAGTGTCCCCTATTTCTGGTACTATTTGAGAGGGTAAATGACTGCTCCCTATTTACTCATTCCACACCACTCATGATTTTATAAATTTCTATCATATCCCCTTTGTCGTCTCTTCTCCAAACTAAAGAGCCCTAACCTATCAAGCCTCTCCTAGTACGACAGCCGTCCATCCGTACCCTTTATCATTTTTGTTGCCCTTCTCTGTACCTTTTCTAGTTCTGCTGTATATTTTTTTAGGTGACCACATAATATTCAAGGTGCAGTCACACCATAGTTTTATGTAGAGGCATTATGATATTTTCTGGTTTATGTTGTATCACTTTCTGAATAATTCCTAACATTCTGTTTGCTTTTTTGACAACTGCCACACGTTAAACTGAGGATTTCAGTGTATTGTTCATAATTATGCCTTCATCAATTCTAGGTTAGACTACTGTAACGCACTCTATGTGGGGCTACCCTTGGTGATGGTCCGGAAGCTGCAGCTGGTGCAGAATGCGGCGGCCCATCTCCTTACGGGGACAGGCCATCGTGAACACATTACACCAGTGCTCCGTTCTCTGCACTGGATGCCTACTGTTTTCTGGGCCCGATTCAAAGTGTTAGTGCTGACCTATAAAGCCCTAAATGGCCTAGGCCCCACCTACCTGCGGGACCGCCTCATGCCCCGGACTGTGGTACGGCCCCTGCGGTTGGCTGGGAAATGCCGGACTTTAAGTCCCCCGGGTTTCCCGGGTGGCGATGATGGGGAGGGCATTTTCGGTGACTGCTCCTAAGCTGTGGAATTCCCTCCTGTCGGAGGTCTGCCTAGCCCCGAAACTCCCTTCTTTCTGACCACAGTGTAAGATTTGGCTGTTCCGGCAGGCCTTTGCGGAGGGAGATGGGGAGGGGGGGTTGGGTTGGGAGGGGGAGGGGTTTATTTCTACCCTTTTAAAATGTAAATGTATTTTATGAATTGTATAAATGTTATTGTGTTCTGTTGCTGTTGTGAGTCGCCCCGAGCTGCCATTGTGTGCAGGAGAGGGCGGGATATAAGTATTTGAAAATAAAATAAATAAATAAATAAAATAAAATTACTCAAAGATTCTTTTCCTGAGTGGAATCTTCCATTGAGGCCGCATTCACAACTGCAGCAGCGAGACCTGCGAGGGAAGACGCGGCAGCGGGGAGGAGCCGGAGAGCAGAAGAAGAGCCGTGCAAATGGGGATGTGCCACGGCTTTCTTCGCTCATGTCAGGGCAGGATTTTGCACCCTGACATGCGCGAGGGAAGCCATGGCACACCCCCGTTTGCACCAGCTCTTGTCTCTGGCTCCTCCACACTGCCGCGTCTTTCCTCATGGGTGTCTCAGCCGCAGATGTGAATGCGGCCTTAGTCATCCAGTCTCGAAAGATCCTCCTGCAATTCCTCATAGTTTGCTCAAGTTTTAACTATTTTGAATAATTTTGTCATCTACAGATTTGATCACCTCAATCTTTATACCCTTTTCCAAATCATTAATTAATATATTAAACCACAATAAATTAAATTATTATTATTATTATTAATAAACAGCAGCAGTCCTGGTACAGAACCCTGGAGTGCTCTACTTCTTTCCATTGTACAAATTGACAATTTATTCCCACCCTTTATTTCCTATCTTTTAACCAGTTACCAGTCCACAATAGGACACTGCCTCTTATTTATTTATTTATTTATTGAATTTATACCCCGCCCCTCCTGAATACAGCTCGGGGCGGCTTCCAACAATAAAAACAGTATAAAACAGTTTAAAACATATAAAAATACAATATCAAATATTAAAATATTAAGAGCAGGGCCCGGGATACAAAAATCAATAGGGGAGGGAAGACAAAACCCACTAAACCCTCCCCCCCTCCCCAAAGGCCATGACTATTTAATTTCCTCAAAATTCTCTCGTGAGGGACCTTATCAAATGCTTTCTGAAAATCCAGATACGCTATATTGACTGACTCACTCTTATGCACATGCTTTTTTACTCTCAAAAAATTAAGAGCAGGGCCCGGGATACAAAAATCAATAGGGGAGGGAAGACAAAACCCACTAAACCCTCCCCCCCTCCCCAAAGGCCATGACTATTTAATTTCCTCAAAATTCTCTCGTGAGGGACCTTATCAAATGCTTTCTGAAAATCCAGATACGCTATATTGACTGACTCACTCTTATGCACATGCTTTTTTACTCTCAAAAAATTTGAATAGATTAGTGAGGCACGACTTCTCTTTGATAAAACGATGTTGACTCTTTCCTGTTATGTTATGTTTATCAATATGCCCAATAATTCTATTATTAATAATCCTTTCCACCAGCTTGTCAGGCACTGACATCAGACTCATAGATCTGTAGTTTCCAGGGTTGTCTCTGGAGATCCCCTTTTAAAATATTGGTGCTGCGTTCAGTATGGTCGAATCCTCAGTACAGTGGCAGATTTTAGTGATCGGTTACAAATTACCAATATTTCATATTTGTGTTCCTTCAGAACTCTGGGGTGAATACCATCTGGTCCTGGTGATTTGTTACTGTTTTGTTGGTCAGTTTGCTCTAGAATCTCTTCCAGAGTCCTGCTGATTTGTGATGGTTCTTCTGATTCCTCACCTACAAAGACTAGTTCCGTCATGGGTATCTCAACATCCTTCACAGTGAGGACTGAAGAAAATAATTAATTTAGCTTCTATGCAATGGCCTTATCCTTCCGGAGTGCCCCTTTCACCACCTGGTTATGTAATGGCTCAACTGACTAGCTGTTGCCTTTCTTCTGATATAAAAGTTTTTATTATTAATTTTTGCATCTTTAACAAGTCACTTTTCAAATTCCCTCTTGGCCTGCCTTATTAACAACTAACTTCTAATTTGCCAGTGCTTGACTAGGTCCATAAATGACTTGACTAATAGCCATTTATGGACCTATCCTCCAAGAATTTATCCAATCCTTGTTTAAACTCAGCTACGCTACCAGCTTTCATGACATGGTTTATGCTACAGGACTTCACTGGCAACAAGTTAATTGTGTATTGTTTCAAGAATACCACCAATGGATTACATTTAAAAAAAAATAAAAAATGTTTTGACTAATCCTTGAAAATCTCTAACATGAATTCTGTTTCTTTTGTTTTTCATTAATTAACTTTGGTCTTCATAATGTACACTAGCATACAGTTATAGTGTGATGGCATTTTCCTTTAAGAAAAGTATAGGCACATTTGTTTTGAGCTTCCAGTACACCTGCATATGTAGTTCTAGGTACCATTTGTAAATGAGGAAACGTCCTGCTAAACTTGACAATGTCCATTTAAAAATCTAGATTTTATTCTGTTTTTAAAGGTGAAATACTTTATGAAAGAAAGGAAATTAAATTATTTTCAAATTCAAATTCCAGTTGCTCAGCAGTCTACATTGTATTTCAGCCAGAAGAGGCCTGTAACATGACAAGTCAAGTATCATTGATGCTGCATGATGAGGCACATTTCCATATAACTGTGCCCAGACTATTACTGTCTTTGTGTGTTTTGTGTCTTTTGTAACTTTCCATCAACGCCGCACCAATCTGAAAGTTACTGTTTTTGGCTCGTGGCAAAAACAAACTAGTGATGATGGTACTACTCTGTTTTCATCCAAGAAATATAATGGAGTGAGAGCACCAATCAAAATCAGTACCATTATTTTTGCATTTGCTAATGAAACGCCTTAGCAGGTCATGAAAGATGGTCACCTCTAACCAGTTGGAAAAACCAAAGCCACTTGTAGCTCCTTCAGATTGTCAGTGTTCCAGTGGCATGTCTGTTAGTTTTAAAGAAAAAGTTATATAGTTGATATCAAGAGAGAAACACATTTGATGGAAATAATTTCAGTTTATTTGTACTATAGGAAGTTGAAAGGGACTTGCAAATTTTCTCCAAAGCATTGATCTAGCAAGATACACTATTATAGGTACAATGTTTTAGGTAGGCATAGAGAGAGAAAAATATGCTGTGAACGCTCTCTTGAGTTCTTAAATAGTTAAGTTTTTATCCCATGAAATGTCAACCTGATGTATAGTTTTACAGCCTGAAGGGAATCAGCAGGTATGAATCACTGCAGGTGACAGAGGTGCAATGGAGAAGATTGAAACAGTGATTACAGTTCTTAATTAGCAAGAATATACAGGCTATAAATTAATGCCAACAGAACTAATTAAACTTACTTTTATGTGAATGGGGTGACAAGGAAAGGATTTACTAGTAAGAGACTGTGTTAATGCAAAATGTAAAAGAAAAATGATAATATGAAATATTTTTATTATCGTTTTAGTCAGTGAAGTTCAAATAACTACAAATATAGGCATACTGTACACAAATTTAATACAAAATGGGGCATAATAATCCCTGTGTATTTACAGGTAAATACATTTGGAACTTATCACTAATTTACCATTACTATAAATTAATCATTAATTTATTTTTTGTTTATATTCCTTTTAAAGATATTGTAAGGAGTGAACTATATTTGAACTTTAGCCTTTATACTGAAGGCTAAACTTATGTTTATTTTAGATATAATTTCATGTAGATTCCCTTTGAAGTTCATTATATGTAGTCTTGCTTGGGAACAAAGAAATATAGTAATGGTAAATTAGTGATAAGTTCCAAATGTATTTACCTGTAAATACACAGGGATTATTATGCCCCATTTTGTATTAAATGGTGGAGGGATTTTACCACATTTAAGGTCTCTAATTCCATCAGAAGAGGACAGCTCTAAACTCTGGACAGGAATCCTTAGACTCTCTTTAAAAAAACAAAACAAAAAAAGGAGCATGCCTAGGAGCTACATGGATTAAAGCATTTTAAGGCTTCACCGACTACCTTTCCTGGACTGGTGCGGCCACTTTGTGGACTGCTCTGGAAAGCTTCACTGGACTTTCAAGCAGTGTACAGTTTGTGGACAGACTGAGCCACTGAGCGAGCCTCATCTATGGGCAAGGTTTTTGTTGATAATGGCCAGAAACCTGGGTTTAATTGGAGAACATGTACATAGGGTGGCCACCAGACATGAGAAATACAGGTTGCAGGGCTGCATTGGCTCCAATGCAGCCCCGTAACCTGTATTTCTCATTAGTGTCCTCTTAAATTTGCATATCTGGCCCACCTACATGTAGAACAAACTTGGCCCACTTGCATACATAAAATGACAAACAGTGATAATGCGTTAGGTAGCAATGCTCTCATCTGGAAAAAGGAAACTGAGTAAAGCCATTCAAGCCATTCTTTTTTCGTTTTTATTTGTTTGTTTTTTCATAAAGGGAAGCTTTCTAAGTTATATTCTGTCTTTGGAGGGTGAGGACAACCCCTTCGGCTCTATTTGAATTGTTTTGATAAAATGCTGCTACTACTGTATTTCTATCCCTGTGAGGGCACAGTAATAGCAATTTTCCACATCTGTGATATGTGATTGCAAAATGCTACATTAGGCTTAACTAGATACTGCCAGTTGCTGACATTTCTTCACAGTGTTGACTCTGAAGTGGAGTAGAATGAAAGATTTCTCTTATTTTGGCTTTTAAACTTCCCCACAGTGCACTGTGAACCATACTTGTTTCAGAAAAAAAATTTTTTTCTTCCTTTGAGGTAAAGGTCTCACTTGAGCAGTGCAGCAGACGGCTTGCGCAGTCTCTTTGAAAGCCTTGAAGCTTTCCAAATACGGTTTCAAAAAGCCCGTGTGAGCCACGATTCCTGTGGCAGCTGGCTACTTCCGGTGTGTCTAAATGCACACCCCCCCACGGCTTTTCAGGAAGCACTTCCTTCAAGCCGGTAAGTCCAGCCACTCATCTAAAAGCGGTCTCGGAGTCCTCCAGAAGAGTCTTCTCAGAAGAATATATTTAGAAGCTTGTTGAATCTGACTCCCAAGTCAGACATACTTTCTCCTCCTCCTGATTATTACTGTACTAGCAGGAGTAATATTCTCTTATTCATTTAACAGAAGTCAAAGGGAATTCAAGTAGAAGAAAATGTATCTATGTTTTTTAAATGGGAAGCTTTCAGAATACTAGAGCAGTCTGTGAACATACTCCTGGCCACTTCTTTTTTAGGCTTTTGGAGGTTTTTAAAAACACCTTTTTTCTCATTGTTGTTTCAAGGATTGGTAGATCTTAACATGCATAATAAAAAGGCAGGACCAGTACCCTTAGATTTAGAATGGGAATATATTTGCTATAGTAACAAAGATAGATCATTCATGCCATTATTGTCAGCCTGACTTGAAAGAATAGTTCTCATCTAGTATTCACAGGTTGTGGGTTAAAAAGAATCAAGATTTTTAAAATATTCTTTCAAGAATTACTCCTTGCTCTGGACAGTCTTCTCTGCTCACATACTTTCCCTCCGATGAACTCAAGAATTTAGAGGCTGCCCAGGGAGCCAACTGAACAAGTTGTATGAAGTCTTGGACAATTTGAAACCTGGGCAGATTTTTTATTTTTTTGGCTGCAAGGAACTAGTTGCCTGCTTTTGGCAGACTCAGCCGAAGACTTTTTATCCTTGTGCCAGGAATATGGTATAATTGCTGAGGTGTTTATCTTCGGAACAGATACAATAATTTACCATTCTAAGGCTAAACTGTTTTTGATTATGGCCTGAGCATGCTAAACAACAAACCTTCGGGAAATTCTCTCCTTCAAGATCACCTTTGGTCCTGTTCTCTTCTGTCTGTGTTTCTCAAGTAGTAAAAAGGCCACTTACAAATCCTTCCTCTAAGGATATTGATCTCAGAGGCAGTTCCTCTGTACTAACCTCCAATGCTGGAGGGATGATAGGGTGGAGATTGCAGAAGGAGTTGCAAGATCATGTTACACTCAGGCTGTCCATGTGGTCCATGAAGGTTGGTGATGATAACCAGATGATGCAATAGTGTTCCCAGGCTCCTGGAACACAGAATGCACCTTTCCTCAATCCCCCACCCCCCGGTCTAGTGGACTCAACAGGTGCTCAGCACAACAGAGACCTATTTATAGGATGTATATCTGGGTGTAGGAAGGAAGTGAAGGAAGCTGTGCTCTCAAGCAAACTGCCTACCCTCCTTAGCTTTTGATGACATTAACGACAAGGAGAAATTTAAAAGGCACCAAAGAATATAATAGTCTGGCTTCTATCTTTCCAGAGATCAGCAGAGGGGCCTTAAATGTATTCTAGTTATTGAGCTCTTCCTGTAAGATTAGCTCTTATAAAATCATTCCTCCTCTTTGGCACAATTGTGATGATTGTACCTTGTAAATGCCTTGTGTTGTTTTTCTCATTTATCATATTTACATGTTTACATAAGAGAATTTACAAACTAATCTGAATACCTTCTCCAATTTATGAGTTTGGTTAGAGGAGAAGTAGCTACAGCTCCAGTTCAGAAAAGTACTTAAGCACATGCTTCCTTTTAAGCATGCCCTTAAGTCACAATTCAAATTCTTTTCTGAGCCTGCTAACAAAGATCTGTATTGCATAAACATAGGAGAACCTTAAGTATTTTGGAGGCCTTGGGCACTGCATTGGTTGGGGGCATCTATGATGGGAAATAAATAAAGTGCCATACTGTGTCAGACCAGTGGTTCAGACCTCTGGTTCATTTTACCCAGCATCCTCTTTCTGATGGTGGCCATATTTGGTTGCTTTGGAAAAGTGCACAACATAATTGAGTAATTGTCAGGGACCACATGGCTGGGGCATGGAAGAGTATGTACAGAATGAGGTCCCAGGAAACATAGGGTGAAAACAGACATGACACTAACACCCTTTAACCACCCTTGGTGGCTATTTATGCATGTTGCAGGGCTGAATTGGTGCCCTATGCAGCCCTGAACCATGCATAAATAACCACCAAGGGTGGTTAAAGGGTGGTTAGCGTCATGTCTGTTTTCACCCATAGTGGGAGAGTTTGTGCAGGATTGGGTCCAGAGAATTGGTAGAGGATTGGAGTCCAAGGGACATGGTGGGAATTGGCACACAGACCAAGGGTGCATGGAACAAGGCAGAGCTGGCAGGAGTGGGCTCCCTGGGCAGCCGTGTAGGGGGCACATCCTGCAGATGCAAGGCCACCATCAAAGCAGACAACAAGCTCCCATCAAAGTAGATTCCACGCCCCAGTATCTGGACAGCCAGACTCACCAGAAGGATCAGGTTCTCGGAGGGAAGGTCAGAAGGGTCAGCCTTCAGCTTAGGTTCAGGGAATGCACAGTTCAAGGTGCGTGGAGACACGAAGAGGAGACAGAGACGGTAACAGGAAGGCGAACCAGGAAATGACTGATGATTTGCTCAGTTTCCTGTGGTTACTGGCTGGCCTTATATATAGGCCAGCAGCCAACCAGGAATCTGGGAACGTGGGGTTTAGCTGAGGAGGAGGTGTGGCCTGACCTGCACTGGAGGAATTCTGCTAACCAATATTGGGCCCTGGCCAGCAGGAAGCAGTGGTGATGCAGAGCCATTTGGTCCACAGCCCCAAGTGTGCCGGCTCAAGCCTGGGTCCTTACCGTGATCCATTTACCTGTTATTTACCCCCAGCTCACAATAGCCAGCAATCTGCACCTCCACGCTAGCCATGGCAGGGGTTGGCGGCCCCCCCCCACTGGAGAAAGGAGGCGAGGATGGGTTAGGCTGCTGAGGGCGGCACTGAAGAACAGGGAGGGGGATGAGCGGTCGCCTCGGCAACCGAGGGGGATGCCTGGGACTCCCATGAGAGCTGGGAGTCCCGGGCGCCATTTTAGAATTCCCCGCTTGCCGCCTCACTGCGTTGGCGGTGGCAAGCGGGAAAGGACGCCCACCCACCCACCTGCCCCCTTTCATTGCAACACTCCGAGTTAATACTGGTCGCCAATTAGGACTGGAAAGGAATTTTCCCCAAGTCTAATTGGCAAATGGAAACCGAGGGTTTTTTCACCTTTCTTGGAGTGTCCTGCTGATTCGGTCCTAGGGTGTGCGAGAGCATCTTGCGGGTGGTAGGCCTGAAAAGTCACACTCTTGGCGGGGGGGCTGGATTAAAGATAATTGTTTAAAGGTTATAAGAGTTAGCATAGGATGGTTAGAAAACATCTCCCTAAGAGATGGGCAGGCCATGCATAGCCGCACAGTGTGGCCCAGTGTATGGTCAGCCCAAGGGTGAGAGGCAAACGGCTGGACCTGCTGGGAGGACCATGTGCCAAGCAGTAGGTCATGGTGCCCTCACCCTTGTTTAACCCCAAAAGGGGGATATAGGTACGAAAACCCGCCTGGCCTGGGGAAACTCGGCTATCGGGGCAGGGCGTAAGTTAAAATTTTGGGAGTTAGGCCGCAGGAGGTTTCCCTTAGAATTAACATAAGAATATAAGGAGAAGGGCCGGATAGCCAAGGCATGGATGGTGGGAATGGGAACTTCCTGTGGGTCCAGGGTGGAGAACAGTTAAGTGAAGGAAGGACCCCAGTTTATAGGGGGATGTGGGAGGGCTGCCCCTTCCCCCTTTTTTGTTGGTTAACATTAATAAAGAGTGCAGCTGTTCAATCCCAAGAAATGTGTCCTTGTCTTCTTCCGGGGTGCGTCGACAACTCATTGTGTGATAAATAGTCTGGACCTATTGTCTAAGAATTTATCCAGTCATTTTTGAAACCAGTAGTCTTCAGAACGTCCTCTGGCAGCAAGTTCCATCGTATGTTGAGTGAAAAAATACTTTTATTTTGTTTTAAATCTGCTGCCCGTTAAATTCATGGGATGTCCTGTAGATCTAGTATTATGAAAATAACTGCTCAGTATTTACTTGCTCTGCACAGCTTGTGATTTTGTAAACTTCTATCATATTCCTTCATATCATATTCTATCATATTCTCATTCGGTGTCCCTTCTCTAAACTGAAAAGTCCTAACTTATTAAGTCTCTCATAGTACAGAAGCTATTCTATGCCCTTGATCATCTTTGTTCTTCTCTGCACTTTTTATTTTTCTGCTATGTCCTTTTGGAGATGGAGAGACTGGTATTGCATATAATATTCAAAGTGTGGGCGCATGATAGTCTCCTTTCCCCCTATCCATTTCCCAGTAATTCTTAAGTCAGTTTGCATTTTTGACCATTACTGCATATTGAGCTGATGTTTTCAACAAACTATCCACAATGACACCATGCTCCTTTTCTTGAGTGCGAATACCTAATTTGGAATCCTACATTGTGTATGTGTAATCGAGAATATTTTGTTTTTCTACAAGCTTCACTTTGCATTTAACATCAAATTGTGTCTGCCACTTTATTGCCCAGTCTCCTAGTCATGCACTATCCTTTTGTAGCTCCTCACAGTCTGCTTGGGACTTAAATATTTTGAATAACTTGAGACCCTTGAATGTTTTTGCCCTTTGTGGGAAACATGTCACATTTGCCTTGTTTCAGCACTGGCTGATGAATTTTGGGGGACCCTCAAACTGTGGATTCGAACAACATGCCTTAAGATGGCACCAATTAGGAATTAACCCCTTTGACTCCCAAGGGCTGCCAGAAATGTTTTCCAGCTATACTTGAACTCGTGGGCTGCATATTGACAGCGACCTGTGTATCGGAAGCTGTCAGGGTTGTACAGCAGATTTGTTCTTTAGCTGTCACCGAAGATGGTTCTGATGTTGACAGAGCAGTATTGTGTCCTCTAGCTTCTGGTGGAGGTGTGGGTTCTTAGCTGACACTGTGTCCTGTTACTTACGATGAAGATCCAGTTTCCTAACTGGCAGGAAAATGATGTGTGCTCTAGCAGAATAGAGATGTAATTTCTTAGCTGGTAGAGCAATACTGTGTCCTCTACCTGAAAGCGAAGAGCAAAGATCCAGTTTTCTAAATGGCAGTACTCTGCTCTCCAGTTGATACTGAAGATCAGTTTTTGTAACTAGCAGCAATTTTTGTGTGTCCTTTTTTTTTTTAAAAAAAAGCCTAAAATAAATATAAAAAAATGTTAGCTGGCAGGGAGCATTGTGTCTTTTAGCAGATAGTGAAGATTTTATTCTTACTGGCTGTGGCGCTTTTAGTGGTTAGACTTGCACTGAAGTGCTTAATTTGTAGGTGGGCAGGTGAAAGTTACTGATGTGCATGAAATAATTTAGGATGCTGATAAAATGCATTGCTAATTTCAGTTGAATAAGTTGTCTGTGCATTTCTGAACAGTAAATTTAGGCCTAATGCACCTTCCCTCCATAATATAATTTGTTCCTTATCTACTGAAAACAGAAGATGTTTTGATGTGATTTTTCTTAACTTAAATTAGTTCCCAGTACCTCTTGCATCTTGGTAATTATTCATAGAAAGTATTAGGCTTTTTTGACTACTGAATGTAAAATTGATTAAAAAACCCAATAACAGCAACAGACAACCCCCAAACAACTGTCTTGGGAATTACACATTCAGAATATATTTATTTTCTCTACTGATAAACAGTAGCTAAGAGTTGGTTGACACAGCATTGTGAACAGAGTTAAATGTCAGCTGCTTAATATTTATTACTCTTGAATAACTGTACACAACTTGTCAAGTACTTCAGTGTACACAACTTGTCAAATACTTTAATGTTATAATTTTAAGCTATAAAAAGCAAAAGTCTATAATTAGAAAATAATGCTGTACTCATAATTTTGTTAGGCCTTAGAATAAGTGGATGTAGATTGTATAACAACGAGCAAACCTACTGTTGTTTATTTTATTTCATTCCATTTCTAACCCGCCCCTTTCGCCAATGGTGACTTGGGGTGGCAAACAGTATAAAAGACTAAAACAATAATATAAACATACATTTTAAAACATCAACATCAGTCTGCAAAACAACTATCCACCCATCCCAACTAACCCATCCCTCCCTCCAACCCTTCCCCCAACAAATGTCTGGTGGAATAGCCAAGTTTACATTGCCGCTGGAAAGCGAGGAGATCCGGGCTAAGGTGGATCTCCAACGGGAGTGCATTCCACAGCGACAGTGCGGCTGCCAAGAACACCCACCTGTCCGTATGGACCCACCGATACTGCAGGATCTCCAGGAGGGCGCCCCCATACAACTGCAGGGGCTACCCAGGGAGTGACGCGGTCCCTCAGATAAGCAGGGCCCAGGCTGTGTAGGGCTTTAACAGTCAAAACCAGCACCTTGAATCGGGCTCGAAAGACAATGTGCAGCCAGTGCACCGTGCTCCCTGTGGCCTGTCCCAGTGAAAAGGTGGGCCACCGCACTTTGCACCAGCTGCAGTCTCTGAACCATCACCATAGGCAGCCTCACATAGAGAGCATTACAGTAGTCGAGCCTCAGGGTGATAAATGCATGGATGACAGTGGTGAGATCAGAGTCCGAGACACATGGGCAGAGTCTCTTCACCAGATGTAATTGGCGAATGGCACCCCTTGCCACAGGTGACACCTGCAAGTCCAGGTGAAGCTGCAAATCCAGGAGCATCCCCAGGCTCCACACAGATGGAACCAATGGAGGGCAGACACCCCTGGTTTTCCCCTCCCCCAGATCACTGGTTCCGCCCACAAACATCACCTCTGTCTTTTCCAGATTGAGTTTCAAATGGCTCAATCTCATCCAGTCCCCCACAGCAGCCAAACAGTGGGACAGCAACAAGACTGCAGGGCCTGGGTTGGTTGAAAAAGATAGATACAGTTGGGTGTCATCTGCATATTGATGACAGCAAAACTCCCCAACTGCGCCCAGCCTCCCCAGCCGCTGCATGTATATATTGAATAGGAGAGGGGACAGAATGGAACCCTACAGAACCCCACATGGGAGACTTGTTCCAGAGGACAATGCGCAGTGCCCTAGAACCACTCGCTGAGATCTTCCTGCTAGGTAGGAACAAAACCATTGCAAAACGGTACCATCCTCCCCAGCCAGGTCCCACAGATGAGTCACCAACATCTTGTGATTCACTGTATCAAACGCCTGATATAGATCCAATAGAACCAACAGGGTCATACGACCTTTGTCTAGCTCTACCAGGAGGTTGTCAACCAAGGCCACGAGTGCCGTCTCAATGCCGTAACCCGAATGAAAGCTAGACTAAGTGGAATCCACAAAACTAGTGTGATCTAGATGCATGTGCAGCTGCCGGGCCACCACCCATTCAATAACCTTTGCTAAAAAGGGAAGGTTAGACAGAGCTGGTAACTCACTGGGGCACCAGCATCAAGCAGTAGTTTTTTGGGAAGGGTGCCAGAGGGCAGCTTCCTTGAGGTAGTCTGGCACCCTACCCTCCCAAAGGGAGGCATTGATTACCTCGGCCAGCACTGACCCCAATGTCTCCCTGGTGGCCTTGATCAACCAGGACGAGCAAGGGTCTAATTCACAAGTTGTAGCCCAAACAGACCACAGTACATCCTCAGCTGGTGTCACCAGTTGAAATTCATCCCACAAAATCAGACCCGACAGGGCATTCCTAACCTCTGGCTCTGCCACTGCCTCCAAAATAGCAGAGTTGAAGTCATGCTCAATGTGAGCAATTTTGTCCACAAAATACTCTAAAAACATGTCACAGTGGGCCTTGGATGAATCTAGTTCGAGGTGGAGACAGGATGGACTTACCAAACCTCTTGCCACCCAGAACAGCTCCTCTGGATGCAAGTGAGCAGACATTATGGGAGCAGTGAAGAATCACTTCTTCACTTCCCACAAAGCTATGGTATAGGCTCTCAAAAACGCTCTGTGTCACAATTGGTCATCTTGGATGCGAGTATGGTGCCATCGTCACTGTAGCCACCTCCCCTTGCGCTTCAACCTCTCCGGGTCCTCTGTCAAGCATGGCGACCTGCGGTAATGAAACACTGGGAGCGAACGCTTGGGAGCCACCTGATCAATGGCCTCCGCCAGCCAGCTGTTCCAATAAGCCGTGAGGTCGTTGATGGAGTGGCCGTTGAGGCCTACAGGCAAATCCCCCAGAACATTCTGGAACCCATTTGGTTCCATAAGTCTCCGGGGGTGGACCATCCTAATAGATCCTCCCCCACAGACAGGTAGATGTGCTGGGATGCGAGCCCACAGGAGGTAATGGTCTGACCACGGTAAGGGTGAACACATGACATCCCCAATCATTGGACCCTCCACCTCAAGGTCGGTGAAGAAATCAAGCCAGAGTATGCCCCCGTCAAGCTGCCCCGAGCTGCTTGCAGGAGGGGCGGGGTATAAATATATTAAATAAAAAATAAATAAAATAAAATGTGTTGGGCCCATCACCTCCTGGGACACCCCCATAGTGGCCATGAATTCCTGCTTGGCCCCATGCAATTTGGCCTCAGCATGGTTATTGAAGTCCCCCAGGACAAGTAGCCTGGGAGATCTCAAGACCACATCCGAGACCAGAGAGTCTAGAGCAGTCAAGGGGACTGCTGTGCAGTGGGGAGCACACTACACAAGCTGAATCCTCGCCCTGTCCCTATCCAGATTCCCATGTCTGTTGGCCAAATCGAACACAAGATGGAGGCCCTTTATTCTGAACTCAGTCTGCAGTTGCACTGAAAACCTCCAAGCAGCCAAGCACTCCCTAAAGCTAATGGCTACATCACACCCCTGACCCTCTAGCCTCTACTGGTGCTGGACAGTGTACCCGGCCGGAATAAGGTCAGCCAAAATGGGCTCTGACATCTCGCCCAGCCAGGTCTCTGACACACACATAAGGTCCGCTGCCCAGTCCAGAATAGAATAATAGATTATAGATTATGGATGATTAAGAGATCGGTTTAAAAAAATAACATTTTTTGCCTGTATGGAATTTGAAAGTTCAGAATTGGATCTTCATGTGTGTATAGCAATATAACTATCTTGAAATGTAGATCAAATGGAGCAAAATTAAACCAGTACATAAATAGGGGTTTTTTTCTTCTTTTTTCTTCTTGAAGAGCCATTTGAATGTACTTGTTAGTCACTTTGGATTATGATTTGCCATGTTCTTTATGGCCTTTTTTCCATGGATGGAGGTGGGTGGGTGTTTAGCCACGGCAGATGGAGGTGTGTGTGTGTGTGTGTGTGTGTGTGTGTGTGTTTGTGTTTACATGGATACATACCCACCTACACCCATCTCCACCCACGGAGCCTCCTCCACTCCTCTGGAGGGCTCCGTGGGTGGAGGTGGGCGGGGATGAGTGTGCAGTGGGTGGAGGTGGGTGTTGCATGGGAGCATGCACGCACCCCCACCCATCCTGCTCACTGTTCACACAGGCCAGCGTCGAGTGGACACCCATCCCCCCCCACCGCCGGCTGTATACACGGGTGCCCCCCCTCCACACACCCACCTGAACACCAAGCCTCAGTCTCTGTGCCAGTTCCTGTTGCCGCTACCGCTCCCATTGCCACTCACCGCTCCGAGCGCGGGGGGGGGGGGGGGGGGGGGGAACGTCGGTATAAAAACAGCCTACAGCACTTTATTGTGATTTTATATGCTATGTTGTGGCTCAGAAGAATCACATGCTTTTCCATGTTCAAGACATTTTATATTTAGAAAAACAAAATTTAAAATGTTTTCCCTGTGAAATTGTTGAGCCATGTGAATGCCATACTTGTCATGAGAAACGGAGACAAACTGTCCTTTTATAAAAGTACATATCATCTTTGGGGAAAAAATAGTCTGAGGTAGGGTAAAATATCAATAGTCTTAGTCGTCAGAGAAGACAGAAAACAAGCTATTCTTGGATCCGCTCTAAATTAGAGTCGAGATATGATGAGTAATCTGCTGCATATCCTGTTGGTAGATCAGCAAACATGAGTGGAAAACTTGTCATGCGTCCTGTTGGTAGTGTAGCAAACACAAGTGAAGATATAGAATGTTTTATCTTCAGACTGTTAGAAGATCTGTTTTCTGGCAGATCAGACCAATATCTATTTTGAGTCTTGTCATTCAAGTCTTAAAGGAACACTGAATGTGAATTCACACCATGAACTTAAATATTGTACAACAAGGGGTTTAGAAAATGAAAACTGAATATAAATTTTTCCATAATTCTTCTTTACCATATTTTTTTAAAACTTGGATTTAAAAATTCATCTGCCATACTCATAATGCTTAGTTAATGTCAGACATCCAGTATGTTAAACCAGTCTAGAGACAAAAGTAAACGTGACCAGTTTATTTTAATTACTGAAGCTGAAACTAAAAAACCCAAGCCCTTAAGCATTAAAGGTTAGAAAGAAATTTTCAGCTCTCGCATTGACTATTACAACCTCCTTCTTACTGGACTTTTCTGCTCTCGTCTTGCCCCTCTGTCTCCTGTTCCAAGCTCCGCTGCCAAGGCTATATAGCTCCCTCTACTTGAACAAGTTTGTAGTTCCCTTCAAGGTCCTTCATGGACATGCCCCTCATCTCTCATGAGGTGCAGCCGCATGAGACAGGTTGTGCCTGATCCCCTGTCCCCCACGGGGAGGGCAAATACAGCGCCACAGTTTGGGCTAGTGGGGAGAGCTGGCCAAATGAGCAGCCCCACTGTGGGTCCCCACAAATTCTGACATGCCACAGGGTGGGCCAAGGAGCTGGCTAAGCAGGCAGGTGGCTGACCTCATTCCGCCCGCTAACCTCAGGACAATCTAGCACCTTGCCCCCAGCCAGAAGTAACCAAAGCAGCTGTGTTCTCCCAGCCTGTCCAGTACTCCAGGAGGGTGGGGGAGTATCCCCACTGTCGCACAGAGCCATATAGCGGGCCATACACCAGCCAGCCAGGGGGACCAGTTACCACCCACAGAAACCACACCATATCAAGCAAGGAGCTTTCTGCAATGAGCGGGAATACAGAAAGGAAAGACTAAAGACAGAAAGCGAAGCACCAGTACGCAGTCGGAGCAAGCATTCCCCTGGCATACTGCCAACACCGACCCTTCCCGGACCCTGAATGGTAGGTGACCAGTGTCAAAGTGGTAGGTGTCCAGTGTTGTGGATTTTCAGGCTGAAATGAGAGGAGGCTGCAAGAACGTTCAACCAGATTTATTCAGATACACAGCTGTGGGACCGCCTGGCGATCAATGCTGACAGACCCTGGGCGGATGTGAGGCATGTCAATATATACACAGCTCATTAGTGCCACAAAGTGGTATGAACCAGTTGCAGGTGCACACATACAATACTTCCTTAAGTGGATACAGCTTAATAGCTTACACAATGATTTGGCAAAGCGCAAGCGCGGAACTACCATATAGCTGTTGCTAGGCAAAGAGTAGTGGATGGTTTTATTGGCTATGACCTTTTAAGTCAGCTTTAACTCCAGACTACTGCGGGGGAGGAGAGGGCCTGTAGACACCTGTCCGGAAGATGTAGCCCACCACAGAAATGTCAACAGGAAACCACATGAACAGGAAGCTTTAGTAGGTTATGGAGCCTTCTTAAGAAAAAACAGCTAAGCTGTCTGCTTACGTACCTTGCATGACAATAGCAATGGGCTCTCAGGCCAAAGCATTGTCAAGGATCTGTAGGCCAGAATTTTATGTAGCTTTGGATTCTTCTGTTATTCCCCCCTTTTGAGGTGTTTGAGGAAGCGAAAAGGCCTGTCACTGAGAGTTTTAAATGGGCACGCTTATTTTCCAGAGTGACAGCACTGTAGCTAGGCGGTCCTTAATATTACTGATAACAGCTCATTTGGAGCGGGTGCGCAAGCCAGTGTTTTCTAGTGTCTGAGACTTCTGGGGGCCCCCCTTTGGGGGCATGTCTAGGACATGGATGGCTGGGAGAACATACCCTATATAGCAGCTGCCCCCCCCTGTTGGCAGGGAACCATTTGTGGGCTTTGTGACCACAAATGTAATAGGTTCCCACCTAGGTGTGCATCCCGACCTTAGAGAAATTACAGGGAGCTGAAAAGTATATGGGAGCATAGATGTGTTATGTGTGCATGATAAGGTGTAGTTCCAGGTGCTATTTCCCATGAAGTGGGGACCCTTGTTGGTGTAGCAAAGTAAGCCCTTCTGAATGACAGACACTAACGGGGGGAATCAGCAATACTGTTAGAAAGTTCAATGAGACCCTCCTTTTTAGCCACCCTGGGCTCCACCCCCACCCTCATAGGTCGTTTCATGACCAACTCGAAGGGGGATAGGCCGTGTTTTCGATTGGGGTTTGAACGGGTGGCCATGAGGACGAGAGGCAAGGCCTCAGGCTAGGGCAAACCGGTGTCATGCACAACCTTTGACAATTTGGTTTTGAGGTCAGAGTTTTTACATTCCACCTGGCCACTACTTTGTGGCTGGTAGGGCATGTGGAAATAAAGGCTAATGCCCAAAGTTTTACAAAAAGTCTTAGTGAGTTGGGCGGTGAAATGAGAACCCATGTCAGTCAATGGAGAGGGGTATCCCAAACCTTGGGATAAAGTTTTTCAGAAGATGTTTGGCAACAGTGGTGGCGTCGGTCCTTCGACAGGGGAAGGCCTCAGTCCAGCCAGAGTAGAGGCAAATGACCACCAGTATGTGCTTGTAGCCTTGTGCTGGAGGCAGATCAGCAAAGTCAATCTGTAGGTGAAGAAAAGGACCCTCAGCCCACGGTCTTGAAGAGCTGTGGACTGGGGTGGCCTTAGCAATGTTGAACAATTGACAAGTGGGACAGGAATGGACGAGTTGGTGAGCTTCAGTGGTGACAAAAGGCACAAACCAGTGGGTGGAGATCTGCGAGGTGATCCCCCCCTTTGTTCATGTGGGAGTGTAGATGAGTCACGCGAACAAGATGCTGTAGGAGAGCCCGCGGCGCGACAGGACGTCCATCAGGGTGTCAGATGATGCCTTGAGAGTCAGGAACACAGTTGGCTTTGGTCCAAATGGCACATTTTGAAGGGTTGGCTTCCGACTGGAGCCTCAGGAGCTCAGAGGCTTCAGGTGTAGAAGGTACAGATTCTGAAAGAGATACTGCAATAACGAGAGTTGTGGGTGGACCACACCTGGCTGCTCGTTGTGCAGCCTTATCAGCCAGGTGATTACCAAGGGCCTCAGGAGTAGAAGCCCTGGTATGGGGCCGGACATGAATAACAGAGAGAGCAGAGGAGAGTAAAAGTGCTTTAAGAAGGTCAGAGATGTATGAAAGATAGGAGATCCAGTGGAAGTGAGGAATCCCCGCTCCCGCCAAATGGCACCAAAGGAGTGACAGACACCAAATGCATAGCGGGAGTAAATGAAAATGTTAACAAATTGTGTTTTTTAGCCAGTGTGCAAGCCCAAGTAAGGGCAACAAGTTCAGCAGGTTGGGCGCTGCGCAGTTAAAGCAAAGGAAAAACCTCTAGGACTTTAAACTCAGTGCAGACAGCATAAGCAACAGACATCGTGTTATTTTCATGGAGGCAGGAGCCGTCCACAAACAAATTCAGAGCAGCATTTGGTTTAGGGCAATCAGAAAGGTCCGGACATGGCAGAGAGGTTTGAGCGAGCACAGTAAGACAGTTACATGGAAAACAAAGAAGCGGGGACTGACAGTCAGGAAGGGAAGAGACGGTAACAAATAAATAAGTCACAAGGCAGGTGTTGGGAGGGAATTGAAAGTTACTTAAAGTTTCCCGAAGGGCCAATCTAAAAGTGAGTGAGAATCACGGAACCCCTGAGACAACCTAGTATTGGACCTGGGACGAGGAATCGGTAAAAGCAAAAGGGTATTATGACAAGGGGTGTACAGATACAGAAAAGAAAGCCTGCAAAAGATCTATTACAGTAAACCAGGACATGGAGGAGGGTATGCTAGCAATGGTGGTGACTGGGTCCGGAACCAATGGGTGGAGGGGTACAAGAAAATTGTTAACCTGGTGGAGGTCTTAAACAAAGCAAAAAACAGGAGTACCATTGGGATGAAATTTCCTGGCTTTTTGACAGGTAAAATAGGACTGTTTGCAGGGGAACGAGTGGGGACCACAACCCCAGAGATTAAAAATGCCTTAAGAACAGGTTGGATTCCGGTAACAGCCTCTTGAGAAAGAGGATACTGAGGCACCGAGGGGAAAGGCTTGCTAGTTTTAACCTGAATGAGAACTGGATCGACCCCTTCTAGCAACCCCACATCATCACGTGAGGTGGCCCACAAGTGAGGGGGCAGGCTGTCGAGAAGGGCCTGCTGGCCAGGCAGGCACTTCTGTTCAGGCCGCTCCGTAACAAGGGCCATAACTAGAGATGGAGTCAGTGTGTCAGGCAGTGTGTCAAAAATTCCATCCAGAGAAGAGTGGATGGTTGCCTGCCATTTACAAAGCAAGTCTTTTCCCAAGGGGTTAATCGGGGTGTTTCTACTACGAAGGAAAGGATGTCGCTTAGTGAGGGGTCCGATGGTTACAGTGGCCACCTCAAAAGGGGCTGGGAGCTGGGAACACCATCAACGCCACTAGTGGAGAGGGAGACAGACAAGACAAATAGGGTGATAACATCATTTTTTTTTAACATAGAACAGGTAGACAGGGGCCCCGTTAAAAATAACAGACACAGTAGGGCCCATTTGATTGACAGCTAAAGATAAAACACATAAACCGACTTTGGGAAATGAGGGACCAGAGAGGAGCATCTTGATGTCTCCCCATGTAGTGTTATATACAGAGAAAAACTTCTGTAGTATTGATTTAAACTCTCCTTGGGATTTTTTTCAGTTTGGGGAAGATTTTAACCCAATTCATGATATCCCCAGGGGCGCACGGGACATGGACCAAAGTGGGAGCTGCTGCTCCTGTGGGATGTGGGTAAACCCTCAAGGGAGCCTGAACAGCTGGGCCAGTGGACCGTGGTCCAAACGCACTTGGGGATGACGTGTGTGAGGGTGGTGGCTTGGGTAGGGTGGAGGCTGTTGTCTGACCCTGTAGGGGCACTGGCAGGGGCCGCCGCATCCCATCCATTGATCAAGTCATCAGGCGAACTGGGATATGCCTTAGGGGCTGAAACCAGGACAGTTTGTAACGGACAGAGAGTTTGGGTATAAACGGGAGGTTTAATTGGATGAGACTGAACTTTAAAGCGCTTTTGGACGAAAGGTTTGTAGGCTTCTTTGTCCCACAAATACCTGTCATCCATTTCGTGGGGGGTGTTTTTCCTCCAGGTTACCCCGAAAATGTTTGAGGGTACGAGAAAGACTCTTCGAGAGGAAATTGCAATTCTGGATTGTCAAGGGTATAACTACTTACCCATTTTACTGCTGCAGGTCCATATTTATTCAACATGTATTTAACTGGAGTATCCCCCGGGGGTAATTTGGAAGCAGCTGAACCCATTTTAATTTTAATCCCCAAATTTGTTTCCCGAATCTAATTTACTGAAATTACAGATAACAAAATCTTACGGGGGAGACAGACACACACTTTACAAAATACAAACTGACAAGACCGTACAGGTGAACACAAAGGGGTCCTCTAAAGTAACAGGAGTTCCAGTATGCAGCTGGAACAACGGATCTGTAGAGGCGAGGGGTCAAATAGGATCACTTCACAATACACCAGACAAACATTAACGCCAATAGATTTCTGATCCTTAGTCTAAGGAGGGGCAATTCAGACAAGGCGGAGTCTGTGTTAAAACCGAGTTCCGTCAAACAGGGCCCCTTTTTCCAATCCCTAATTGACCACCAGGGTATTAGGGCAATTACCAGAACGGGGCTCAGTTATTAGCCGAGGTGCACCGTGAGTGAGGCGTCCCCCGCTACCAAAACGATACAGTACTTACCGCAGGAGTCCGTTGGATTCCTATGTTCCTCTCATCCCACGTCTGACACCAGAATTGTTGTGGATTTTCACGCTGAAATGAGAGGAGGCTGCAAGAACATTCAACCAGATTTATTCAGATACACAGCTGTGGGACCATCTGGTGATCAACGCTGACGGACCCTGGGCGGATGTGAGGCATGTCAATATATACACAGCTCATTAGTGCCACAAAGTGGTATGAACCAATTGCAGGTGCACACATAGAATACTTCCTTAAATGGATACAGCCTAATAGCTTACACAATGATTTGGCAATGCGCAAGCGCGGAACTACCATATAGCTGTTGCTAGGCAAAGGTTAGTGGATGGTTTTATTGGCTATGACCTTTTAAGTCAGCTTTAACTCCAGACTACTGCGGGGGAGGAGAGGGCCTATAGACACCTGTCCGGAAGATGTAGCCCACCACAGAAATGTCAACAGGAGACCACATGAACAGGAAGCTTTAGTAGGTTATGGAGCCGTCTTAAGAAAAACCAGCTAAGCTGTCTGCGTACGTACCTTGCATGACAATTGCAATGGAGTCTCAGGCCAAAGCATTGTCAAGGATCTGTAGGCCAGAATTTTATGTAGCTTGGAATTCTTCCATACCAGATACTTCATGTGAGCCTTGTGCAATTGGTTCTAACCCTGAGGGCACCCATTTAGCTAAGTTGTCTGATTGTCTCATGGGAGGGTTGGGCTCTGGCACCTTTCATGTAAATCATCATGCACCTGATTGCTGGTTGCCATAGCCCGACTGGTCCGCGGCTGCTGCAGCTGTGCTGGAGTGTTCTCATCCAGGGGTGTGGTGTTGGGCATGACCCTTAGCACATGGGAACTGTTTACATTCCTGCACATGGGGGCAGGGTTCTGGGTTGCCTTGTCTCCGTCCAAGTGGCCACTGAAATATATTGAAACATGGTAAACTGTACAGAACTACTTTTAGAATAAACACTGAAGCAATCAATTCTCCCAATACCCACTGTGCAGTGCTAGGAAACATTTCCCTCCACCACCTCCTGGGGACCCCAGCATCTCCCCGCCTGCAACAGCGGCACAGATGATTGTCTGGTGATACTGGTCAGACAATTCTCTGTGCCCCAAACTAAAACCTCTGCTGCTGCTTGGGGTAGTGACAGAGGGCAATGGATCCAGAACCTCATGGTCCATTATCTTCTGCTACTTTTCCAGCAGCAGAATCAGAAGCCACTTCTGCTCAGTCATGTGACAGATCCTATGTCCAGGACCTTCGTAAAAGTTGTGAATTGTTATCTGGAATAAGCACCTATTTACTTGTAAGTTACAGGGTAAAAACAAACATGATTTCGGCCTTCCTTGGCCTGGGACCTAGTTGCATATATAAACGCGTGCAGCCAGATGATGGCCTGGGATTGCCCCAGGCAGTGTTGGTGGCTAGCCCAGGCTCCAAACCCTGGACAATCTCTGAAGTCACAGCCCAGGCTAAGGCCCGATTGACCAGGCCAAAGCGGACTAGTACATCTGTGTGGCTTGCCTGGCCCAGGCCAGGGACTGCATTGATGGGGGCGTGGGGGACTCTGAAAGCACAGTGCGGGTGGGGCTGCCTGCTTGCATGTTTGTTGTAAAAGTTTATTGTTTCAACCATTGGTTATAACAAAATATATACAATAAGACAATAAAACAACACAGAAAACCTACACTAAGTCCGATCAAGAGACGACGTTCACAGTAATAAGCATTTACCCACTAGAGGGTCTTCAACAAAATTCAAACATAAAATAATTTCAAGTAAATCCAGTTGATTCCCCTGTTAACTAGTAAAACCAAGGAAAAAAACAAATGGATTCGAAATTAGATGCAACCCTGGAGGTAATCTCAGCATATCGTACTGATTGATTATAATTCTAAATGGGTGTCCTCCTTTCCTCCAGTAAATTGTACAGATGTCCTTATGCAACTAGTGTATCATTAGCCATGATATAATTATCCCCAAAGGAAATAATGTTCTAAACTTAGCCCTAGCTCTTTCTTGGAGCTTGAGTGCGGGAAACTCTTGACCCCTGAGTAGTTATTCCTCAAAATTGCCAGTTAATCAATGTATTTGCCCTATCAAGTTCTATAGTTTGTCCAATTTGCTATGTCAATCGATCAGAATAGTTTATTGCTTCAGTCAGTAGGTTATGGCAAAATATAAAATGTAACACTACAAAATTCAATTCAATAACAATATAAGATTAAATAAAATTTGCATAGGCTAATATAAATAAATAAAACCACCTTACCAAGCTCTCATCAGCAATTATTGACCTGATTCCAAACAATAAAATACTATAGGTTTTAATTGCCCATAAGTACAAAAAAAAGACTCCATGGGTCTATTATCATTGCCCTATAGCCCCTATATTATTATTAATAATTAGGCAATATTGAATCTAAATCAGATCCAGATGCTCAAATAATCCTGTCCCCCTTTATCACTTTTAGAAAGTCTATCAAATTATACTTTGTTTGTCTTACCTCTCTGTACCATAAAGACGTGAGCCATATCTGCCAATTTTTTAATAAACTTTTCCTCGGGATTTGCAAACAAGAAAATAATTTTAGCACGCAAATCTCGGGCTGTATTCAATTGTAATAATGGGTAGAGATACTTAGCCCTAACATCGGCAAGGAGCGGGCATTCAAATAGATAATGTGGTAAATTCTCTGGAACATTGGCACCACACAGAATTTTGAGGGATATTGGTGTATCTTCCCTCAAGAATTGTTGAGGGCATCATTTGAAATCTCAAAAGTGTTAAGGCTCTCCTCAAATTTTTTTTTGGCATCACTCTTAAATAATATTCTTGTAAGTAATGCTCTTTTATGGAGCTGTACCAAGGAGCTACCTTATTCAATCGGATAGCCTCCAAATCTTTTTGCCTATAAAGGTCATCCAGGTGTTGTTTACACATCCTTTGCACATGATCAATTGAATAGGTAGCTAAAAATGAAAGTGACAGCCCCATTTCTTCTGTAAGGGTTCTTAACTTACATACCCATTTATAATCACAATCTGAATGCCTCCATTTCCAGCCAACACAATTTAGGCAGTCTTTCGTCAGTCATTTGTGCCAAGTATTTCCAATATATTAATGGTCTAATTTTTGCCTAGGGTTCGATATGAAGGGTTCCAGTTTCAGTTTGCAGTAAACAAACTGGGGTTCCAATCAGAACTCCCAAGATGTTCCTCAAAAACCTATTCTGCACAGGCTCTAACTGGCTAACCACCTCAAACCCCCAAATTTCCGTACCATACAGGGTCTGAGGTATTATTTTTTGTCTCAAAATGCTTAGGGCTGGTCTAAATAATCTCCCCCCATGGATTCTCCAGAACTTAATCATGCCAGTCACTGTACTTTCCAACTTCAAATTCAGAGAGTCTATATGGTTGGACCAAGAACCGCTTGAAGTGAATAATAGACCCAGGTATCTATATGACTTAACCCATTCTAACGGGTGTTTGTCAATAAACAACAACTTATTCTCCCAACGTCTGGCAAACACCATTATTTTAGACTTTGCGTAATTGATTTACAACTTGTTCCTTAAGCAATAATTTCCCAGAGTATCATGAGATCTATGTAAGCCTATTTTGGTTGTAGAAACCAGGACCATATCATCAGCATAGATGAGTATACCAACCTGTCTCTGTCTAACAGAGACTGGGTGGTATTCTTTTCGCTGTAAAACCAAAACAATGTCATTTATACAAAAAATTAAATAAAAAGGGGGCCAGCACACAACCTTGCTTGACCCCCCTGAGTTGTCGGTATAGGGTCTGTGTAAACACCAGCTGATGATATCCTCACTCTTGAGTGGGTGTTACGATATAGCATCTGTACTAAAATTGCAAGCCTTTTGTCTATATTAGTTCTCCCCAGTTTGTCTCATAGAAGATCCCTATCCACCATGTCAAACGCTGCTTTCAAGTCTATGAAGACTGTATATAATTTGCATTTCCTGGTGGAGATATAATTATTTATCAAAAAAGATAAAGTAAAACCGTGATCTAACGTAGAATAGCCTGAACGAAATCCTGCCTGTTCTTCATGGAACAGATGGGTTTTGGATGCCCAGTCCTCCAACCTCCTTAAAAGGGTTTTAGCATGCATCTTAGCAATAATGCTAATTAGGCTGATAGGCCTATAATTAGCTGGTAAACCTTTGTCACCATTTTTATGGATTGGAACAATAATGCTAGAGCACATTTGTTGTGTTCCTGTCCATACCTGGGCTGTGTGGCAGGCGGGCCTGCTCCCCAGCCACCGTCACATCAGTTTGGTGTTCTGACCTGATTTGGGCTTTTTTGCAGGGAATATTTGCCCCAGGGTGGCCCAGGGCCGCATGTCTGTTTTTATCCATAACACCACTCTCCCTCTCCTCTCTTGCATCATGTGGACAAAGAACTGTTACATGCTGCATTACAATTCTGGACTGGTGTTACCATTGTTCTTTAGCAGCCTTGATATGAGATTTCTGTGATTCGTATGCACCACAGAAAAATTTGCTTGGGCTATGTGGAAGTCAAGTGTAGTAAAATGAATGGACAAAAAATTCTGCATTCACATTCGTAATTGGGCTGAGGTTAACCACTCCTGCCTTGGTAGAGCTGGCTGAGGTGACTAGCTTTTATGACTGATTATTTACCAGTGTGTATCTTCTGTGCATACTTTGAGGAGAAGATGGTGCTCTCTGCCTAGTTAAGACATTTTTTTTTTAAAGGTTTTTTTCCTGTTTTTTAAATTTTGAAAAACATTAAATTCCATCATAGATTGGTTAATTGTTGGAAGTTGGTTTCCCAGTCCTTAGTTTCTGGCATATTGTTTATAGCATTGGGCTTTCCGGGCACTCACTAATCTGTGGCTTAACAAACTTGCTTGTTTACCTATAATTAGCTGGTAAACCTTTGTCACCATTTTTATGGATTGGAACAATAATGCTAGAGCACATTTGTTGTGTTCCTGGCCATACCTGGGCT
>QEPC01008309.1:1498074-1516737 GCA_003113815.1 Sphenodon punctatus | reverse complement strand
GTGTGTGTGTGTATTTGAGGAGGAGGATCCTTGACTTTTTTCAACAGACTCATTAATTGATTTTAATGTTAATTGTTTTAATTAATTTAAATTTAAATTAAATATGTTAATTAGACTTACATAATTATAATTTATAATTGATTTTGACATGTGGCCCCTGGGCTTTAAAAGGTTCTCCACCCCTGATTTAAAATGTTTTTTATGGATTGTAAACTGCCCTGAGCCTCAAGGAATGAATGAATGAATAAATAAATAAATAAATAAATAAAATAAAAATGGCTCAGCATAGACAGTTTTACACATTTGGCTGTTTTAGACAAAATAGGAAAATGTGTCCTCTCTCTCTCTTTTGTCTCAGCACCCCTCAAGATGAAGACATGCACTACAGGCAGAGTAGGGAGTCTTCCTGGTTCCCTACTAATCAGCTGTTCAGCAAGGAAGAAGCTGTGCTCCCCCAGGGCAAGCCCCTAGCAGTGAACTTTAAGAAGGCAGTAAAATGATCCAAGAGCACTCCCTCCCTGAATCTGGGGGTTCTGTACTGGTTGGGGGAGATGGTGTGTTTGGTTTATTTTGCTGCTCTCTTAAAATTGTTGCCCAAGGTGTCAACCTACCATACCTACTATTAAAGCCAGCCATACCCTTGTCATTTTACTAATAGGACCTCTGGTCTCGGAGATCCAAGGGAGTGGCACCAGCAGATGCCAGCCTCTGCACACCCCAGCTACACACAATGTGCTGTAGGAATATGAGAGGAAAAATACCCCTTGTCCTGCCAATGAGCAGAGAAAGTTAGAAACTGATGCAGTGAGAGGGGGAGGGAGAGTAGGATAAAGGTGGTTGTCTATGTATTATGTCATGCTCTTACATTTTAACCTTCATAAGCCCCTTTGTCTGTTTGTTGCTTACTACGGACCCCCTCCAAAATGTCACAGAAATCATGTCCCTTCCCCCTACACACACATGTTAATACCACTAATGTAGAGCCCCATTTATTATAGGTATGAATATATATTTTTAATTTCCAAATATAGAAATTTCATTGAAAAATTAGGAAAAAGAAATGACTGTAACATTATATATGGGTGTATTATGGGGATAATATAAGAGATATTATGACGAATACCCCCTCCCCACTTGTCACAAATGGTTACAACTTTGCTACCTCCCCCGTGCACCTTCTTGAGTGCAATTTTTTATGAACAGTCCCATGGGATTAATGATTTTGGAAACTGGAAATGATTTGGAAAAGGCCATTAAGAGTGAGGTGATCAAATTTGCAGATGACACCAAGTTATTTAAGGTAGTTAAAACATGAGCCGACTGTGAAGAACTGCAACAGGATCTTATGAGACTGGGTGCCTAGGATCTACATGGCAGATGAGATTTAATGTGGACAAGCACAGAGTGATGCACATAGGAAAAAATAATCAAAACTATGAGTACACAATGCTGGGTACTAAGCTAGGAGTTACTACTCAAGAAAAGGATCTGGGAGGAATTGTGGACAATACACTGAAATCCTCAGCCCAGTGTGCAGCAGCAGTCAAAAAGGCAAACAAAGTTAGGAATGATTCACAAAGGGATAGATAATTAAACTGAGGATGTCATAATGCCTCTATACAAATCAATGGTGCGACCACACCTGGAATATTGTGTGCAGTTCTGGTTGCCCCATCTCAGGAAACATATAGCTGAACAAGAAATGGTACAGAGAAGGGCAACGAGAATGATAAAGGATGTAGAACGGCTTCTGTACAAAGACAGCTTAGAGAAGACTGAGAGGAGACATGATAGAGGTTTATAAAATCTTGAGTGGTGTGGAAAGAGTAGATAGGGAACTGTTGTTTACCCTCTGAAATAGTACTAGGGGCATTCCATGAAACTAGCTGCCGGCAGATTTAAGACAAATAAAAGGAAGTAATTTTTCACTCAACACATAATTAAGTTATGGAATTTGTTGGGAGAGGGCGTTGTCCAGGCCAGTAGTATAGCTGAGTTTAAAAAAAGGACTGGATAAGTTCTTAGAGAGTAGGTTCATTAATGACTATTAGCCAAGTAGCTTACGGGATGAACTTCTTACTGTTGGGAGCTGGGAGAGAACAACAAGGAATGGATTACCCATTGTGACTGTTGGATCTTCTCCCATGCAATCGAGATTGGCCACTGTTGGAACACAGGATGCTGCCCTTGATGGACCGTTGGTCTGACTCAGTATGGCACTACTTATGTTCTTATACCTAGACAAAAAACCTTCGGTTTAAGAAGCTTGTTAAGGCACCATTAGAAATTATACTCAAACGTTAATATGACAGTAAATTGTATGTTAAGGCAACTTTATTAACTATCAGACTAATCTATACATTTTTCTTTTCTCATTCATTAATAAAAATTATGACTTAACTTAAGTTTAGCTGCATATAAGTGGTATGGTGACGGAACAATACTTATGCGTGATGATGAGGAATGTGTACAGTTTGTTTCAGTTGTCATAATTTTTTTTATTAATGAATAAGAAAAGAAAAATGTATAGATTGGTCTGATATTTAATAAAGTTGCCTTAACGCACAATTTACTGTCATGTTAACGTTTGAATATAATTTGTAATGCCACCTTAACAAGCTTCTTAAATGAAAGGTTTTTTCTATAGGTAATTTGCCCTTGTTTTGAAACTTAATAGTTTTGTTAATGCATAAGCTGGCCTTAACGCACAATTTACTGTCATGTTAACGTTTGAATATAATTTGTAATGCCACCTTAACAAGCTTCTTAAACGAAAGGTTTTTTCTATAGGTAATTTGCCCTTGTTTTGAAACTTAATAGTTTTGTTAATGCATAAGCTGGCCCTAGACGCAAGAACACTGCAGGTGCACACAGATGCTCACCCATCCCACCACATCCCCCACATGGAGCAACCTGTTTTTTCGCAGGTTTCTCTGTGTAGAGGTGATGGGTGGAGGTGCGTGTTACGCAGGAGCGCACAAGTGACTGCTTTTATATACACCTGTCCAAGGACTTGGGTTCTCTGGGCTAGGTGGCTATCCCCCTGTACTGACAATTTTCCCAATCCCATTCCCCCCTGGTTAAGGCTCTTGAGTGGGCAAGAGGAGGAGATAGCAAAAGGGGTTGCCCTCTTTTTGTATAATGTATTACTTCTTAAAGGGCCAGATAGGATTTAATATATTGGTGAAGGGATTTAGTGTCTCCCTGATCTCAGCTTAATATTGCTGTAATGTGTTGTTCCATGTGTATTTGTTTGGTAGTTTGTTCTTGTTTGTTCCCTATTGCTGACATGTTATGGCTTTGCTAATACATCAATAAAATTACTTACATACTTACTTTATACGAGACGCACCCACCTATGCCACTGCGTGAGTGCATCTCATGTAAAAGAGGTCACACTCTCTTCCACACACGTGCTCTCACCTCTCTCACACACAGTCAGTCTAACTGATCACACACACAATCATTCAGACACAGTATACACATGCTCTCATCTCACACGTTCATTCAAATTGATCTCTCACACACTCATTCATATATACACACTACACACACATGCTCTCACCTCACACGCATTCAAATTGATCAGTCACACACACTAGACCAGGGGAGTAGCTAGGGTGCAATGGGCCCTTGGCCAAGAAGTCAAGATAGACCCCCCACTTTGTGTCCTACCAGTGGGCCTTGGGGTGCAGCCCGGCTCGGTGGGCCGGGGCGCTAATGAACTGGTTATGTGGTGGGAGTTTAAAGACAGTATTCCTGTTAACAGTAACTTCTTTAAGAAGAGTTATTGAAATAGTAGCCATAATAATCTCAGAACCATATTTGCAGATTTTCCAAGATAGAATAGATATTGCTTTACATCATAAATTCGTACCTAAGACAGTATATGGCCCTTTTTACACGGGCCTCTCCCACCCATGAACATGCAGATTTCTGCATGTTCATGGGTGAGGGAGTGCTGTGTGAACGCTGCGGTGCATGCCCGCTCAGTGAGTAGGGGTGCATGGGCGTTCCTGCCTAACACGCATCCCCACTCACCCCCCATATCGTCCCCACACACAGAGCAACCATGGAAAACGGCTGTTGCTCCGTGGATGCGGATGAGGGGGGTGGTGGTGAATGGGGATGCGTGTGCGGCCTTATGCATGTCCTGCCCATGGAGGAAAGCTAGACTGGTCGCCAACGGGAAGTTTCTGTTCTACTGACTCCCATTGAACAGCACAGGCGCTGTTCAATGAGAGTTTGCTACTGCCTTAACTATAGGGCCACAACTGTGGCCCTATAATGTCTCCCTTCAAAGGTCGTGTGGGTCCAGGTACAGTCACATCTTTTGTCCCTATTGTAATTATTCTGCTGAGCCATAGTGGGACAGGAAGAGCTGTGCTTCCACCCTAACTTACTTTCCTGGAAGCTCCTGCACATCTCAGGCTCTGCTCTAAGGAGACTGACAGGAACATAATATGAATGAATATAACAAGGTCATGTTGTTCAGCTCTAAATCCCTCCCTTTAGGTTTTTTCATGGGTTGACCTTCGGGCTTTCTGTTCCCTTTTTAGTTTATGGGTGAAATTCCACCCGTGGTGAGAAAAGGAGACTGATTCTTTTCTTGTAGTTCCGTCAGGTCCAGCACAAATCGGGAAGGAAACTCAAGACTGGAAAAAGTGTTTTTTGGACTCCGGTGCAATCACTAAAATGCATCAAATGTCAGTCTATGCCCACTGTGAGCAATTTGTGAAGAAAGTGTCTCAACGTACTGATCACAGTCAGTTTTTTATTACAAAAGTGGCTGGTGCAGGAAGATGGCTTGAAGTGGGAAAACAACCAAAGCAGTGACTTAAAAGGATAAAAAGGAGCATATGGTACAATTCTTGACGCTGGCAGTGTCACCTACCAAGCTTAAACTGATTGGAAAACCTCATCTCTTTATAGGGAAACAATTTTTCATTTGTCAACTTTTATTTTAAGATTAAAGATTATCTTGAACCAAAATTCAGATGTAAACATCTCTGAGTTTATTTAGCTTCTCTATTCAAAACTCCTCCTTAAGATCCCTTTCTGTGTTCTCCTTCTCCCAAGACTACTTCTGTGAAGGAAGTCAACACAGGCCATAGCCCATGGTGACTTCCCTCGTGGCATGTATATGTGCGTGTATGTGTTTGTTTGTGCCAAGCTTTTTCACACCATGAAGAAAACTAGCATGGGCTTTACACATTGGGGCCGATCCCATGCCCCGCGGATGTTGTGCGCACCCGCATACGTGAGTGCACGGAAACCATGCACACCTCCATATGTGGGCACATTGTGGTGCGCAGAAACTGCATGGATGCGTGTGGGATCCATGGGGCATGGGATCGGCCCCACTGTTGCTTCCTGTGCTGGTGTATATTGTATGAATGAGCTCCCCCTCTGGCTCTTTAAATCAAACAATATGTAGGAAAGAAATTTGCAATGACATAATTTTTGCAAATAAACAGACTTCCCAGTGAGATGAATATGTTCACATCTCAGGCTGAGTAAAACTAGAGTGAGCTACTGTTAATTGTCACTATGAGGTTAGCAAAGAGAGCTGATTTACCTCATCTGAGGGACCTTCCCCACTCATTTTATGAATGAAATATTTGCTATGTTGCTATAGAGAAGCAAAAGAACAGTGTCCGTAGTTTTCCCAGGAAAGTTTCAGATTCACTCCTACCCAGAACCTTCCTTCAGAGAAACTTGGCTTATGCCAGATACAAAGTATCCCTTACACAGTTCATGAAAACTCTTTTTATAATATATTATAAAAATTGTAATATATAATTATATTATAAAAATATATTTTTTAATACTACACAGCTGTTAGTGAGAACAAGTGGTGCACGAAAGTGGAGAATTAGGACTTTGAGATTTTCAGCAATGCCTCAGTGATATAGAAAACCTTGAAGTTAAGTGAAATGCAAGTGTGTTTAAGAAATCAAACAGCACTGGAGCCTTTATTTTTTTACCTCTTTGCATTATATTGTTTTTTTAAATTAAAAAAGCTTGTTTTAGACAGTGACTCGAAAAGTACCCTACAGAATCTTCATTTAAATGTTTAATCCAGAATATTATTTTTTCTCATTGTGATGTCATGACACTTCACAGTAGTCACACTGCACCAATGCCCTGGGCTGAGCTGACGAACCAAACACATGGGGAGGACTCAGGTCCAGGAGCAGTGGCTACCAGAAGCAGGATTGGGCCAAGAAGAGGAGCCGGTTGCAGCAGATTGATCCTAGACTTCAGGCTAGAGTGATCCTGTCTAGATGTCCTACATGGCCCCATCCCCAATCCAAGGCACTGCCATCCCTGCCTGGCTCCCCCCTGGCCAATGTCTGGGGCACAGGGAAGCCAGTGACTGCCTAGGCAGAGCTGTGCCCAGAGAGCACTCTTCTGGCCAGTCCCCCTTCCCTGTGGGTGGTGGGTCCAAACACAGCACATGGTCAGAGGTGGTGCCTGTGTCATATGCTGTGCACCCAGGATCACCACTGCTGCTGCCCCAGGAGAGAGATGAGGAGGGAGGGCTGGGCTGGGTTCTGACATGTGCCACCCCCAGGCAAGGGTGACCTCCCTTGATCCCTCCCTCCCTCCTTGCTGGCAGCAGCTTCTCCCAGCTGCAGCATCAGCTGACAGGCAGCTTGAGGGAAGGGGGTGTTCTGCTCATTCTCTGCCCATGCCATCAGTTGAGAGGCATCTGGTGTCCACTGGTCCTGGGCTTGATCACTGCCGACTTCATGGCCTTGTCCATGGTGCTGGTGGACCTTGCCACGTGCATGGGCGGCATGGGACCCAACCGACAGGAGGGCGTGCATTAGCCCTGATTAGACTTGGCTGGGCCAGGCTGAGGCTGCTTTTAGATGTGCACGGCGAGGTATTTAATTTGCAGCTTTAAAAGAATGCGCAACCAGCTTTAATGCGCAAAATGTCACATCTAAATTTCACACACGGGATATTTACACACAACGTGATTTTATGCAGCATGTTTGCCATGCACATCTAAAAGCACCCTCAGCCTGTGCTGCATTAACCACCTTCTCTGGATGACATATCAGGTTGCAGCCGGCTGCCCGCTTTGTGGTGGAAGTAGGCAAAGATCTGGCAGCCACTTAGCGGATGGGCAGGTGAATTGAGGGCTGTGGGCTACTCTCGTTTGTTTTTCACCCCATGTTTGCCTTGTCTATGCATGCACACAGCCGCTTTTGCCTGCATTTCATTAGCCCATCCCTTGCTTCAGGAGGCAAAGAAAAAGGGATGAGCATCACTGTGGGGTGGAAGTAATAATGATTTTAGCCAGAACCCATGCTAAAAAATGAATGAGCCCTCAGAATGCAAGTTGTTCCCCACTCTCAACCTGTGTTGTGTGGATGAGTTTTGTATTTCACAAAAGATGTTTTCTTTGGACTTGAATGCTACATTTAAGAATCCTGAATCTTTACATTTGTTTAGCTTTCAACAGTCAGCTAGTGTAAACTGGAGTTCAAGGTTTTCTTTATTGTGAAAATCAATAGAACATGAACTGGCTTCCATTCTATAATTAATACAGAGATGAATTGCATTTGATCACTAATTTTACAACTGCTTATTCAGTGATTACAGCAAACACAATTTACAGTAACCTTTGAAATGCTGTACATGTCAACCTATGACTTTCTGCACTTCAACTTAGCAAGGGAATCAACCAGAAGTGGTGAAAGTGTTCAAAGCTGATTGCCCAAGATCAGTGTAGGTTATCTGTTCTTAAACAATTCATCCAGCTACTGAATGAGTGAAATGGTGTTTTCCTGTGAATGTAAGCCAGAATACTCAAGAGTCCACAAATGCAGTAAAACTGGCTGTGTTTCAATGTGTCCTTTCCCAACATTAGTAAGCACTTGGTTTTGTATCTTTGAATACGTATTCGTAGCATGGTTTTTAATCACAAAAGAGATGGATTATACCCAATTACCTGGACAAAAAATCTTCGGTTTAAGAAGCTTGTTAAAGCGACATTACAAATTATACTCAAATGTTAACATGACAGTAAATTGCGTGTTAAGGCAACTTTATTAAATATCAGACCAATTTATACATTTTTCTTTTCTCATTCATTAATAAAAAAATATGACAACTGAAATTAAGTTGCATATATGTGGTATGGTGACTGAACAATATTTATACGTGATGAGGAATGTATACAGTTTAATTTCAGTTGTCATAATTTTTTTAAATTAATGAATGGGAAAAGAAAAATGTTAGCAATAACTTCATTAAGAAGAGTTAATGAAATAGCAGCCATAATAATTTCATAACCATATTTGCAGATTTTCCAAGATAGAATATAGATACTGCTTTACATCCTAAATTCCTACCTAAAATAGTATAAGTAAGACAGTTGTGAGAATGTGGCCCTTTTTACACGGGCCTCTCCCACCCATGACCACGCAGATTTCTGCATGTTCATGAGTGGGGGAGCCCTGTGTGAATGACGCGACGCCCACACCTGAGGTGAATGAGGGTGCATGCAAGCGCCTGCCTGCCTGCCTAACATGCATCCCCACTCGCCCCCACACACGGAGCAACCGGAGAAAACGGCAGTTGCTCTGTGGGTGCAGCTGAGTGGTGGTGGTGGTGGTGGGAGTAGTGTGTACGGCCATGTGCACGCCCCACCCATGCACCAGCATGACCACGGACCCACCACCTGGTGGAGATGTGTAAAAATAGCCTGTGAAGAGCCACTTGAAGAACAGAAGGTTACTGTCTTGTTCTTCGAGATGGCTCCAAACATTCTCACAACACCCAACCTTCCCGCCCCGCATGGAATTTTCTTATATTCCTTGAAAGGGTTGAAAGGAACTGTCATTCTGAGGGGGAGAGTGCTTTTTATACTAGAGGAGCTCAAGACTGTCACGCAGTCTATTATTTGAATATGGTGAGCATGCACAACAAACCCAGTTGTGAGAATGTTAGGAGCCATCTTGAAGAACCTTCTTTACATGGTAACAGCTTTCTGATACTCACATGGGGAGTAGTTGTTTGTAAACAAACTGCTTTATTTCCCAGTCTGGTAGGTGTGTCCTGTTGCTCCTGCTGTAGCACTACTAGCAGGCAGAGGCAGGTGAGGGATGGGGAACTCTCCCCCCCCCCTTCAGCCCCCACCCAGCCCCTGGACTCCCCTTCATTATTTGTCATCACAGAACACACGTACCGCTGGAGGAAAGCTAGAATGGTTGCCAGCTGGACATTTTTGCTCTACTGACTCCCATTTAACAGTATAGGCACTGTTCAATGAGAGTTTGCTACCGCCTTAACTATAGCACCATGACTGTGGTCCTATGATTTGTAGTAGTAGTAGTAATAGTAGTAATTATTATTGATTACTAAGCTGCAGTAGTTTCTCTTGCGGCATATGGAGTGAGAAACATTTCTGCTATTGTATAACATAGATTGTTGATCTACACTTGAAGAATTCTATGATGAAGGAAAGAAGAGAAGGAAAGATGATTTTATGGATAAGGAAGATTTAGATTCTAAATACTTTCATCATTCCTAGCTCATCCACGCTAGGGCTCAAACTTGGTCCTCGAAATCTCAGAACTTTGAAATTCAAAACCAAGTACCGTGATCCTCAGTAAATTCTGAAAAAAATCGAGTACTAAGGTCAGCACTCAGAAAGTTCAGAACCCTCAATCAAGTAATAGATGCGAACTTGACTGGAGTAACCCACTCATCATATATATTGGCAAGATGTGCCCAACTGGGGTTTGTGGGTGGTACTTTCTGATTGTGTATGAGGGGGGGGGCTTGCCTTGCATAGGGGGGCATAGAGAAAAGGAGACATATTTTGTTGGGGTGTGCGTGTGCCTAATTGGTTTCTTGTGGTTATACCTGCTGGCTGGTGTCATGTATGGAGCTATTTCCTTCCAAGACCCAAATGTGTGTGTGTGTGTGTACATGTTCTCTCTCACTTTGATTTATTTACTTTCTCTATCTCTCCTTCGCATTCCCCAAGGAGAGCTGAATTGCAGATCCTTATATACAATATGGGAAGGAAGAGGTGGATGCACTGTTATGCACCCTGATTGACTAATCAATTAAATGGCCACATGTGGCACCATGTGCCAGCTTGGGCACCAAGTGTTTACAAGTTTCCGCGTTCTGAAGTTTTCAGAGTTCCAGAGTTCCAAGTTCTGATTCCCGAGTCCTCGGAAAACGTTCAGAGTGAAGACTGAAGACTCGGTCCCTGTACTCAGAACCTCAGAAATTGTAGTCCTAATCCACACATCTTGTGAGACTGGGAACAATTCATGCTCTTTCTATGTCTAGTTAGAGCATCTGTAAAGATGGTGAAAAGGGTTATGTGCTTAACAGTGGTGTAGTGAGACTAAGTAAATTTTTGAATGCTGTAAGAGACTGAGATAGAAAGTGCTATATTTTAAGCTTGAACTGGTAAATAACTCATAACTTCCCTAACACAGTTTCATAAGTGCATTTTTATCTTCTATATTGCCCCCTATATATCTCAGATAGACTGTACCCTTCCAAATTTTCTTACATTTCCCATCTTTCATCTATTTTTTTCAATTTTCATGTTTTCAAGGTTTCCCCCCAGTTCTTTCAGTGTCATGTCTTTTTTTGTGCCCCATGCATCCAGTATCCGTTTTGTCATCTGCAATATCCCCTTTCACCTCCCTGTTTTGATTTCCTGTTCAATAGATAACTTTTTCTAGTAGCTCTATCTTAAGGATGTACAGTCCTGCCTTTTGATGTTTTATAGAGGGGGAGATAATCCAGGAGCATTTTTAGGTTTTATTTTTATATATTCTATAGTTTAGACAGCTCGTACATTGATGTTTTTATTTGAGTTTTTAAACTTCTACAACACTGAAGTATTGTCAAAAGCAGGGCATATATTTGAAAGTATTTTCATTTTACAAATGTAACACTTTAATTCACAGATAGCAAATATACTATTTTAAAAAAGTTATAGTGACTAGAATAATAAGGTGTCTTAACTTTACTAGGACATTGTTTCTTACTCTATAGGTGGTTACATAAATCTGATTTCTAGTGTAGTAGACATGAAAACTGCTGATCTGTATGGGAAATGAATGATGAATGTTTTTGATTTTGTCAGTGAATTTGTCTGGTGCAGTATATTCCACCCTCTTGCTCTTTCCCTTTAAAAGTGAAGAATAGGGTGAATACGATGGAAGGAGGAAGAGTAAGATAAAAGGGAGCTTTATTATTGTTTATGAGCCTCAGATCATAGAGAATGAACAAACATAATCAAAAAGACAGTTTCTGTCCAGAGAATAAGTACGAGACAGAGATGGGGAGAGCAAGTGGATGACAGTGAGAATTTGTTAGTGCCCATGTAGATGGAATTTGCGGGGATGTACAGAGAAGTGGAGAGACTACACTTTTGAAGTTTTAAACTTGAGTTATGGCAGTCATATAGCAGGAGCATAATTACCACCAAAATATATTGGTTAAGAATGTTTGAACTTCCACTACATCAACCTTCTTTTTGGATGATTGATTTAAATGAGACAATTAATATTCCTCGGGACACTTGGTGAGGGTCTTGGGAAGACAGTGTCTTCTGCATTTGAATCTAACTATCATAATTGTGATAAACTTCACACAGTTCAAGGGTAAATTTGATTGGAATGTATTTTAAGGAGAGTGGTTACATTTGTAAATGCATTTGATGGGAATTTGGAGAATTTGACAGATTACAGGCTGACACTACTACTGTCAGTCTCCTGGAAAATCTAGCTTGACAGAATAAACACAGAACTTGCATTGAACAAGGAGGATATTCAATAATGAATCTGACAGTATGGATCCTTTCCTTCAACGTAAATATCAAAAGCTCAGATACTTTGGGACCGAATGGAGGGGTGGCCTTTTGGATTCGGATTTGACCCATAACTGCTTGTAATGGGTCGTTTATGGAACAATCCGAACCAAGCTGCAACATTCTTGTTGCAGTTCGGTTCTAAAATAAAATTAAAATAAAATAGAGAAATTGCTGCACATTTGCAGACTGGTTTGGTGACTATTTTGCACATGCAGTTTTTAGAGAAAAATAATTTTTTTACAGTTTTTAATTGATTTAAATTCATATTACGGATCTATAATTCAATCTGGGAATCGCAAGAGCTGAACTGAAAACAGATCTAAACCTCAATTCCTCCAGCAGACCGTTCTTAACCCAAGCAGAATAAAGGGGATGAAGCATGGGCAAAGAAACATGGTCCTAAGGTCTTTCTAGATTTTTTAAAAAAACTTAGTTTTCAGTTTACACCAACGACTTATGTCAGAGGGTGGACTCAAACGAGATGATAGCCCACTGGAGTCCATGTCTGATCGGTGCAGCCCCAATCACATGTTTAGTGCATCTAGCCTAATAAATGGGCAGCCCACTGCCAGTATTTAATGTGCTTCCAGCAGCTTTCACCAGTGGTGCTAGAGATCTCCCCTCCCCCTTCAGTTTCCCTTCCTGCCTCTCAGCTGAGAGGCTGCAGGGGAGGGAGTCTGCTGGTGGGGGGGGAGGTAAGGAGAGCTCTAGCGCACCTCTCATATGAGAGGTGGCCACCGGCGAGGGAGATTGCTGTTGCTTCCGCCTCTCAGCTGGCTAGACACATGAGGCGGGACTCTGTGCTGGTGGACCTGGATGCCAGAGAGGCTGTGGGCAAACCCAATTATGAACATAAGTAGTGCCATACTGGGTCAGACCAATGGTCCATCAAGCCTAGCTTCCTGTCTCAGACAATGGCCAGTCCCTTTCTCTTGGGAGAAGTACCCAACAGGTCACAATGGGCAATCCATTCCCTGTTGTTCCAACCCCCAGCAGTAAGAGATTATGTAATGGACCTATCCTCCAAGAACGTATCCAATCCCTTTTTTAAAACTAGCTACGTTACAAGCCGTGACCACTTTCTCTAAACGTAAGTTTCACAAATTAATTGTGTGCTGAGTGAAAAAAATAATTTCTCTTATTTAATTTAATTTCTCAAGTTAATTTAATGGAGTTTCCCCTAGTTCTAATACTCTTAGGGTAGATAACTGCTCCCTATTTACGTGTTCCACAATACTCATGATTTTATAAACTTCTAGCATATGCCCTCTGTCATCTCTTCATCTCTAATCTGAAGAGCCCTAACCTATCAAGCCTCTCCTCATACAGGAGCTGTTCCATACCCTTGGTCATTTTTGTTGCCCTTCACTGTACCTTTTCTAGTATGTCTTTTTTGAGATGGGGTGACCAGAACTGCACACACTACTCCAGGTGCAGGCCTACCATAGATCTATATAGAGGCATTACGATAGTTTCAGTTTTATTCTCTATCCCTTTCTGAATGATTCTTAACATTTGGAACAGTCCTTCCGAATTGATGAGACGAGGACACTCTGGACACCCATTAGACCTGATTGTATCACATGGTGGGCCCGCGATGTCCCTGGACTCCGCTGTGAGTAGCAGCTCTGTTGTGACCATGTGGAGGTCATGTGGCAGATGCCTGATAGATGGACAAGTGGAAACGGGCCTGATGTAGGCTAACGTTGGCTATCACCTAGTTTGATTCCACCCAGAGTTTCATTCAAAAATAGTGGAAAATAATAAAATTATGTGAAAAGGCAAATAGGTTTGCAATAGGGTATTGGTATGTAAGGGTAGAAACAAAACAGTGGTAACTGGTTGTTGAGTAGATTGGTTTCTTGATCTGTCTTCATGTTTACTTACAGGATTGGATGGATACTGTTGCTTTTGGGCAATGTAGTTCTTTCGATTGCAAAATGTTGATAGTGAACAGGATATTTATTTTGTTTCGGTTAAAAAAAACCTCTGAGTTTATTTTTTCTCAGCCTTGAAAAGAAACATCAACCTTCTCATTCTTTCTGACTATCCATCTTTTTAAAGAGCTGCTCTCTGATTATTATTTTATTTGTTTACTGTACAATTTCAGTGAAGCATCTTTGTTTTTTAAGCATTTTACATTTCTTACACTGCAGCGCAAATGTTTTTAATTTGCTCACATCTAATTTTATGTGTAATTGTGGATTCGAAGGGCCTTTTTAGACAAGCAAGATTTAAACTGCAGTTTAAACCTGTGGCTCTTGGACACTTCTATGGGGGAGGGGGGACTTTAGACGCTCCTCTGTGAACTGGAAGTCACCTGGGCACCATTAGAAACAGCAGTGCCGGGTGACTCCCGGGTGTTTTGAGATGTGGCGTAGTACAGATCTCGATTATCAAGGTATTACTATGCTGCATCTCAAAACACCCGAGAGATGCCCAGCGCGGTTGTTTCTAATGGCGCTCAGGCGACTTCCAGTTCATGGAGCCCCCTTCAGATGTGTCCAAGAGCTGCAGGTTTAAACTGCTGTTTAAATCCTGCTTGTCTAAAAAGGCCCTAAGAATATGAACTTTAATCAGTTGTCGTCCTTAAAATCACTAGTTAAAAGAACTTCATGTTCTTTATTTTTGTTCGATACTATAATGATCATTTAACATTTTGGTTGCATTTAAATTTCACTGCCTTATTCTTTAGTTAAACCTTCATGAGTGTAGGAAGTGATATTTGTGTAATAAATTCATGTATAAAAGTGTGAAGAATACACACCAGAGGCTATTGAAAGGGATACTCTATTGTAGATCTCACAGTGTCTTAAACAAACATTGCTGTTTAGTCCTTTTGAGTTTCTAAAATCACATGTGATTTTAAAGCAACAACAAAAACTAATCCCAGCGTAAGCTCTGAAGAGCTATAGTGTACCATAGTAGCCCTTATATGCTCAGTATAGGCAAGATTTGACAACTAGGGGATGTGATTGATCAAAGAGTAGAGCTTTCTACCCTTCTCTGCCCACAAGTGTCAGTACAGGTAATTGATAGTAGGGAATCCAGAGATTGGAAGAGAGTGAGAACTCTTGCATAGTGTGATCGCTTTTTCAAGATCGTTGCTTTTTTTAAATGTTGTCCGTCCTAAGTAGGTTTTGTAGCTCTCTCTTTCCTTACTCATGCATCTTTCGGCTGTGTTAAACAACAATGTATATGTTTCTGTTGTAGGAAAAGTTTAATATACAGATTGTAGTACACAATTATAACATGCAGAGCACTGTAGTGCACAAAAAAGCTTTGCTCCGAGGGATAGGGTGATAGACTTCAGTAATTATAACAACAAAATTCTAGAGCAAATTTCACCTGAAGGGATTTGATCCATGCCACTTTTAGTTACACCACCATCTTATTTCCATATGCGAATGATCTAGTCTATCAACACCTCAGTGGCTCAAAATAGGGTGCTGTCTGAAATGTTCCATTAACCTGTCGAACGCACATCTGTAAGGAAGTTCTGGCTAAACCAGCAGCTATATTAAATGCTGCAAACCAGCATATTTTTCTCATGCTACTGAAAAATGTCTACCCACTCCTTGTGCTTCCCTTGCTCTTGAAAGAAAATTTAGCTTTTTAAAAAAAAAAAAAAAAAGTAGGAACAAAAATTCAGATAAAAATGGCAAGTTATTGCCTAATGCCTACTTAATACATTTTAAAATTAGCTGGAGCAAATGTTCACAAGATCACATTTTGTCCCCAAAAGAAATGCTCCATGGAACATTATCATAATTGTCTTAATGCAACAGTTTTGGTGCAGTCTTTTAGTATTTTGCCAAGCCATCTAGTTTATGATAATTTAGCAAAGTATCAGTTCATACATATTTATTGGATTCTTTGGGGCAGGAAAAACACCACAAAACCCCCCCCACAAACAAACCAGAAAGTAGCAGAACGAGACAATTGACTAGGATCAGGGTGAGACACCACTAGAGGTCCTGACGAACAGGAGGAAAAGGGAAAAGGTGACATAATTGGTCTGGTACTGGTATCTCTATTTCTATTTTTTTTTTTAATGCTGACTTTGTAGTATTGATACCTTGAGGATTATCTTAAAATTGTATTGGTTTGAAAAGCAATATTGCTTGAAACCACTTTTGCCCGCAGGCCAATTGTTAAGGACCATCTGGTTTGACCCAGAGTTTCCACAGATGACCAAGGCGTTGGCCCCAGAGACCTCCACGTTCACAGCCTCGGCTAACTGCCAACATGATCAGAGAGCAGCCCATCCAACCGGCCTGAAGTGGGCTATTACATCTGGTAGCATGCTCTTTCCAGCCTTGTCCTGAGTGGCCATCTCAGCATTGGTCACTATGGCTGTCCGTCATGGGGGGGCGGGGCAGACTGTTGGACACATTCACACAACTCCCCACCATGAAGTGGCAGCACCCAAGTCGTGGTGAATACGAATGATTTTGTCTGTACAGTAATTCATTAAAATGTCACAGTGAACATTAGATTACTCTATTTCCAGGCAGACACAGACCTATTCAGCCAGGACCCTCACCACCTGGAACAGCTCCGCTTGACAAAACTTTGCAGATGCTATGAAAGCGGAGAAAAATGCTTTTTTTTTACTGCCATCACAGCTATGACATAGTCCTTTTAAAAATGATCTATGCCCCAATCATTCGGCTTCAGTGTGAGTCTAACACCACCTGTGCTCTAACCGCCTACCCTTCTGATTCAGCTGTCTCAGGTCCTCCGTATCCCAGGGGGACTTGTGCTTCTGCAGGGGTGAGACCAGATGCCTGGGCCCATGGTCAGCATGTCATTCCACAAGGTGACCAGGCTATCAACAGAGTAGCCGCTAAGGCCAGTAGGTAAATCCCCCAGAGAATTCTGGAAACCAATTGGATCCATTAGCTTCTAGGGGCAGACAAACCTAACCGGTCCAACACCCCGATGAGGGCATAGGAATAAGTAGTCCAAACCTGTAGGGGCAGTATTTATTTACTTTATTTATTGATATATATATATATATATATATATATATATATATATATATATATATATATATATATATATATATTCTGCCCCTCCTGCCCACAGGGCAGCCCAGGGCGGCAAACAACACTCAGTAATTTTTTGTAAAAAACAACAATTTAAACATACAATACAATGTAGGGAACCCTCACCTCTACCCCTCGCCAAAAGTCTGATGGAACAGTCAGGTCTTACATACACGCCGAAACAGCAGGAGAGTGGGAGCCAACCGAGCCTCCTCTGGGAGCGAATTCCACAGCACAGGGGCAGCCATAAAAAAAAATCTAACATCGGTGGCCGCCCGCCTCGCCCGGAGAACCTCCAAAAAGGCTCCCATGGATGATCTCAAGGGTCGCACGGGCACATGGAGAGTGAGGCGATCCCACAGATAAGCAGGGCCCAGGCCGTATCAGGAAGGCTAATGTTCAGAATGAGCTGAGACTTGTGAGAGATACTAACAACAACAAAAAGCGGGTTTTCACCTATGTCTGAAGGAAGAGAAAGAACAAGGAAATGGTAGGTCCGCTACTTGGTGAAGATAGAGATATGTTAACAGGTGACAGAGAGAAGGTGGAATTGCTCAACTCCTATTTTTCCTCTGTCTTCTCCCACAAGGGAAACTATGTCCAACCTGTAAGAGTAGTGCTAATGATGAAGGGAAGGAATTGCAGCTTTGAATAGGTAGAGGGATGGTAAGAGAACAGCTAGCTACTTTAAGCAAGCTGAAGTCTTTGGGGCCAGATGAATTACATCCTAGGATACTGAAGGAACTTGCAGATTTAATCTCAGAACCTCTGGCTATAACTTTGAGAACTCTTGGAGAACGGATGAGGTGCCGGAAGACTGGAGATGGGCAAATGTTGTCCCTATCTTCAAAAAGGGGGGAAAGGAGGATCTGGGAAACTACAGACCGGTTGCCTGACATCAATATCGGGAAAGATTCAAGAGCAAATTATAAAGAAGTCAGTGTGTAAGCATTTGGAAAACAATGCTGTGATTAATAGGAGCCAGCATGGGTTTGACAAGAACAAGTCATGCCAGACTAATCTTCTTTCCTTTTTTGATCAAGTTACTAGTTAATAGATTGTGGGAATGCTGTGCACATAGTGTCACATGAACTGGTGACTTTAGTTCTTTTATTATTCCTGATGATATATCTATAAGGTAGGAACAGCCCCAGAGTCGCCACTTTGATTATGAACAGAGACGCACGTGTGTAAAGTAAAACCTCTTAGTTTTATTACTTTCAACAAACAAGTTTATCTATCCATCCATACATACATACATAACTGCCTCCTGTGAGGTGATGGGGAGAGCTGTGACTAGTCTTTTGTTGGTGGTGAAAAGAGCTCCCCAAAAGGGCTCTCTATTCACTAGGTTCTTATAGCTTGCAGATGGACGTTGTCTCTTCGTGCTGCTGCTGGGCAGAGTTGAACTTCTCATTGAATAGGGCCAGAGGTTACCAGCACTTAGCCCAAGGTGGGGACTAGTCCTTACTAGGGGTGGGAAACCGGTAGAATCCGGTATCCGATAATGCCGGTATCGGGCGTACCGGCATTATCGGATTCGACCCGGTAATCCGGACCCGGTGCCGGATTCCGGGGTACCGGATTTTTCTTGCATTGCAGCCATTTAAAAATGGCTGCAATGTAAAAAAAACTGCCCCAGCAAAAATGTTTTTTTCAAAAAAAACCTCCCCGAGTCCAGGCTGCGCGGGTGGAAGGGGGGACACCCCCCACCCACCCTGCCCAGCCTGGCTTTTTGTTTAAAAAAAG
>QEPC01008309.1:1456534-1475061 GCA_003113815.1 Sphenodon punctatus | reverse complement strand
TGGACGGTCACTCTGTGGATGAGCTAGTCCAGCATTGGAACAGCTTGCTGGAGGAGGCCATTGACAGGGTGGCTCCGAGACGCCCTCTGCCTCGGTCTCATCACCGCAGGGCCCCTTGGTTTACTGAGGGGCTGCGGTGTATGAAGCGTGTAGGCAGGAGGCTAGAGCGACGCTGGCATCGGACTTGATCTGACTCCGACCATCTAATCCATAGGGTCCATTTGCGGTCCTATGTTGAGGCTGTGAGGGTAGCAAGGATGGAGTTCCTTGCTATCCTCATAGCGTCTGCGAAGTCACGCCCGGCGGAGCTGTTTTGGGTGGTGCGGGGGCTGGTCAGTCCAGCCTCCCTCTGCCTGGACGGGGACTTGTCCCAAGCCCGCTGTGAGGAGTTTGTCACCTACTTCACAGACAAGATCGCTCAGATTCAGACCGACTTTGACGTGGGATATGGGGCAGTAGGTAGAGAGTGCGAGGCATTGGAGGCCCCCTCTGGTCCATCTTTGTGGAGAGAGTTTCAGGAAGTGACGCCGGCCGATGCGGCGGATATCTTGGGGTCTGTGTTGGTCGCGGGCCTCCGCCTGGGGCGGCAGGTGAAGGCAGTTGCAAAGGCTGCCTTTCACCAGTTGCATCTGGTGCAGAGGCTGCGTCCATTCGTCTCTGGCCCGGACCTGGCCTCCCTCATCCATGCCTTCGTTACCTCGAGGCTGGACTACCGCAACACGCTCTACGTGGGGCTTCCCCTGTGCCTGGTTCGGAGGCTGCCGCTAGTGCAGAATGTGGCGGCCAGTCTCCTTTCGGGAACGGGTCGTCGGGAGCACATTACACCTGTGCTCCAGGCTCTGCACTGGTTGCCGATAGCGTGCCGAGCCAGGTTCAAGGTGTTGGTATTGATTTATAAAGCCCTTTACGGTCTCGGCCCCTCATACCTCAGGGACCACCTCGCCCTTCAGTCTGCCGGGGGTGCCTTCTTGGAGGTCCCCCGCGTTAAGCGGGTGGGCCACATTGGAGAGGACATTCTTGGTGGCCGGGCCGCGTCTTTGGAACTCCCAACCGGAGGAAGCTCGCCTGGCCCCAAGTCTCTTGATATTCCAACAAAAATGTAAAACCTGGTTGTTCGCCCAGGCCTTTGGGGAGGGGGGGAGGGTTTAGTGGGTTCTGTCTCCCCTCGCCTATTGATTTGTGTATCCCGAGGCCCTGCTCTTAATATTTTAATATTTTATACTGTATTTTTATATGTTTTAAATTGTTTTATATTGTTTTTATTGTTGGAAGCCGCCCCGAGCTATATTCAGGAGGGGCGGGGTATAAATTCAATAAATAAATAAATAGGGTACCCAGCACCCAAAAATGTGGGTTTTACTGAGGCATCCAGGGACACTGTCCGAGGCTGACAGTCCTGGCACCCACTGCTCCCCAAGCCCTGGGCTGACTCGACTCACCTCACCGGCCAGGCTGCTGCTCCTCTGAGCTCTTAGCTGCTCCCTGCATCTCCCCAACCCCTGGGAACAGGGGACCTATTAGGGGGATGCATGCACATTCTTGCATTCCCTCTCCCCCGCTCAGAAAAAGAGCTTGGGGAGTCAGGTAGCCTGTCAGGTTGCGTTAAGGTACCAGGTGCCCAAATGTGACTAGTGGAAGTCAGGCACCCCAAATTCAGTGGGGTCCCCGATTGGCCGGCACCCAGTTGCAGCTCTAGTTCTATTCCTTTGGAAACCCTTAAGCATAACTCGCCTTATCTTTAAATATAGACACCTGTCAAGTATTAATGCTAATGACATCTTAACTGCCAGCTAAGTATTTTTTATCCTTGCAATTGCTTGCGGTTTATGTTATAAGATCATGTTGAGGCCACAGCTGAGATCAGACATTGTATAAATATATATCTAAACAGACACGACAAACAATGGGAGGGGAAATGGAGGAACAAAGAGATGAAGTGGCAGTTTCAAGGTCATACAGTAGATCAATATCCGAGTCAGGAACAGAATGCTGGTCTTTTGTGCCCAGACTCTTCAGTTTAGATAGCGCTCTCTCTCCTAGCTATTGAACTTTACTGATATGTTATTGGACCTGGGTCTCCTCCTAGATCAGCAGGTGGAGGTGGTGGCGAAGGCTGCCTTTCGCCAGCTGTATCTGGTGCGGAGGCTGCGTCCATACAGTTCCAGACCTGACCTGGCCACCCTCATCCATGCCTTCATCACCTCGAGGCTGGACTACTGCGATTCGCTTTACGTGGGGCATCCCTTGACGCTGGTTTGGAGGTTGCAGCTGATGCAGAACACGGCGGCTCGTCTTCTGACAGGGACGAGCCGACGGGAGCATATTACTCCCCTGCTCCGCACGCTGCACTGGCTGCCTATAACGTACTGAGCCAGATTCCAGGTGTTGGTTTTGACCTATAAAGCCCTACACGGTCTTGGCCCCGGATATCTCAGGGACCACCTCGCCTTCCGCGCCCCAGAGCGGCCCCTTTGGTCCACCGAGGGCACCTTCTTGGAGATCCCCCGCATAAAGCAAGGGGCCACAATGGAGAGGGCGTTCTCGGGGGCCGGGCCATGACTATGGAACTCCCTCCCGGAGGAAGCCCGTCTGGCTCCAAGTCTGTTGGCCTTCCGCCGGGCCTGCAAGACTTGGCTGTTCTCCCAGGCCTTCGGAGGAGGGGAGGGGTGGGTGGGAAAAAGTGTGTGTGTGTGTGGGGAGTCTTTAGGTAACCTTTAGATGTTTTTAACTTTTGTGCTGATTATTGTTTTAAATTGTTGTTGTTTTGTGTTGTAAGCCGTCCCAAGATGCCATGGGCATGAGGGGGTGGCTAATAAATGTAATAAATAAATATCCCCCCTCCCCACACACATACACTTAAAAACGTATCTCTTGAGCTCTATTGTTGTTGTTCTGCAGTTTTGTTTCTCTTATTGAGTCCAACTGTTCAGACTGATTGATAGGATCAGGATGTAGTTGAGATGCGCGAGAGAAGCTGCGGAAGATCCCCGTTCGCACGGGCCCTTTTCCTGTCAGCCGGCTCCTCCACAACTGTTAGAACAGGTTTTAATAATGATTGCATTTCTGTCACCATATTGCATGAGGAATTCCTATTTGATTCATGGCCTGCTATTTTCCATAGTATCTTAATACTTTACAAGTGTCTTCTTTCTAATTGAATGACTATGTTTTGGATTTCCAGTTTAAGTTGTATTTGTCACTCCTTGCATTGCTTGCTAAATTGTTTGGGGGTATTTTTTATTAATTATTCTTCAGCTGTTTTTGTCACCTGTGTAGTTATGGGTCTAATTCTGGCATCTTTACGTACTACTCCTTGAACAGGTTGTTAGGAGCACAATTGGATGCAAATGAGCACTGCTTCAGGACTGCCAGTTGCAGGTTACATTGATGTTTATGGGATTAAATTTCTTGCATAGATGATTTGTTGGTAATCTGCACTGACATGATGCATTAGTCATGCATCATGCCACAGGTGTAAATTCAGTAGCCTGCTCTTTTTTCATGAATGGGTGGGCTTGCATGATGATAAACATTTTATACAAAGTTTCAAACCAAATTAAACGTATGACAAATGACATGACTTCTAAAAACAAACAAACAAAAAACCACACATCCTCAAATGGCCTTCTCCATGATGAATGTTTGCAAAGTTATCTGAATATGAAGACTAACTTGTATCCTTAACGTATATACCAATGGGCCTAAATCTTAACTGTTGCAGCAAGTGGCCTGATAAATTTACAGATGGTTTTCATTTAGAAGTGTGTAACATTTAAGGTCTGATCCAAAGCACATTAAAATCAATGGAATTGTGTCCAGAGACTTTAATAGGCTTTGGATCAGGCATCATACTTGTAAAAATGTGAAGTAAAGAAATACCTGTGGTTTAGTCTATAAATTCTTTGTATGACAACATAAATTCTTATAAATTCATCACCAGTCTTGGGATTTTAGACTTGAAAAATTCCTTAAAATTGCAAGACTCATAATAAGTTTCGACATCTGGCAATCCTACACCAATCAACCTGGGGACAAAAGAAAACCATCAAATTTTATCTAAAGTAATTTTAATGTAGTAACTCTAGATTTCATGTGAACTTTTAGAAATAGTATTCTGTTGAAGAAAACCAGTTCCTTGCTTAAATAATGTATGGCAATTTACTTGTACCATGAAGGAAATGGTACATATTTTTCTAATCTGTCTTGTGATTTATCTAAGTAGTGGAAGTGCCCTAGGAGCACCTATCATATTCCATTTGTAGTGTATGATCAACAGTCAGTGATTTGGAAGCAAGTGCACATAAAGATGGGAATAAATATATGTATAACAGAAAATTTATATGGTGTATGGGTGCAAACCGTAAAACAAACCATTTATTTCAACAGAAATGGGGATGCATAGTTAGTGTGCTAGACCCAACCTTTTATCCTGATAGGCAGATAAAATTGAATTTAATGCGGAGAACTAAGAAGATGAATGCATTATTTGATTCAATCTTTGCTTCAGAAGATGTTGAGGAGATACCAGCATCAGAACTATTTTTTGTACGTGATGAATCGGAAGAACTGTCACAAATCAATGTGATTATGGATAAGGTTCTAGAGCAAACTGACAAGGTAAATAGTAACAAATCCACCATGGCCAGATGGTATTCAAACCAGAGTTCTGAAGGAACTCAGGTATGAAATTGCAAACCTTCTATTGGTAATTGTAACCTATTGCTAAAATTTGCCCTGTACCCAAGGACTGGAGGGTAGCAAATGTAATGCCAATGTTTAAAAAGGACTCCAGAGGACATCCTGGAAACTACAGAGTGGTGAGCCTGATGTTGGTGCTGGTCAAACTGGTGGAAATGGTTGTGAAAAACAGAATTACTGGTTATATTGTTAAACAAAGCATCAAGGGGAAGAGTCAGCATGGATTTAGCAAAGAAAGTCGTGCCTTACTCATATATTGGCATTTTTTAGGTTGTAAATAAGCATGTTGTTAAGGGTGAGCTGCTCAATATAGTGTATCTGGATTTTCAGAAGGCATTTGATAAGGTCCCTCATGAGAGATGCTTGAGGAAATTAAAAAATCATGGAATAGGAGGCAGTGTCATATCGTGGTTGAGTAACTGGTTAAGGACAGGAAGCAAAGAATAGGAGTACATGGTCAGTTTTTGCATTGGAGAGAAGTAACTAGTGGAGTGCCCCTGGGATCTGTACTGGAACTGGTATTTAATATATTTATTGATGATCTGGAAAAGGGAGTAAGAAGTGAAGTGATCATATTTGCAGATGACATAAAATTAGTGAAGGTAGTTAAAAACCTGAGTGGATTGCGAGGAATTGTTGGACAATGTTGCAGGACTGGGTGATGGGGCATCTAAATGGCAGATGAAATTTAATGTTGACAACTACAAAATGTTGCACATAGGGAAAAATAATCCAAACTATATGTACACAGCACTGAGTTCCAAATTAAGGGTTGCCACTCAGGAAAGGATCTTGGAATCATTGTGGACAACACATTGAAGTCCTCAGCTCAGTAGCAGACAAAAAAGCAAACAGGATACTAGGAATTATTCAGAAAGCAATAGAGAATAAAACTGAAACTATCATAATGCACCTATATACATTTATAGTGTGACCACACTTTGAATATTGTGTGCAGTTCTGGTCATCCCATCTCAAAACAATATAGTTGAACTAAAAAAGGTACAGAGAAGGGCAACAAAAATGATAATATGGAACCGCTCCTCTAGGAAGAGAAACTATAGGTTAGGGCTCTTCCGCTTGGAGAAACGACAACAGACAGAATATGATAGAGTGGTGGTGTGGAATCATAAGTGGTGTGGAATGAGTAAATATTAAGGAATGGTTATTTACCCTCTCAAATAGTACAAGAACTAGGGGACACTGTATGAAACTAACTGATGGTAGATTTAAAACAAATAAAAGAAAGTAGTTTTTCACTCAATGCACAATTAACTTGTGTGTTGCCAGATTATGTGATCAAAGCCAGTAGTATTTATAGTTGTGTTTAAAAAAGGATTGGATAAGTACTTGAATAGTAGAGGCATTAAAGGCTATTAGCAAAGTAGATTTAGGGGACACAACTTCTTTCTGTTGGAAACTGGGAGTGAACGCTGAGGAGTGAATTGTCCATTGTGACATGACTGGGTACATCTCCCAAGCAGCCAAGATCGGTGTCTGTCAGAGACAGGATGATGGGCTGGATGGACTATTGATCTGACCCAGTATGACACAACTTATCTTCTTATATTCTTGTGCATCAGTCTTGTCGGGCGAAGTGGGGAGCTTGGACAGGTTTTCTGCTGGTCTTTGTGAAATCCATTGATGTGTCCAAATACTGAGTGGTGAATACTGTCATACCATAGCTCACTGCAGAGTACTATTGGTTCCATTAATTGAATGATTTTTGAAAGTGGCATGGACATACATTTGCAAAACAGAGACTGAGCTGTCACTAAAAGAAAACATATGCTGGCAAGAGTGATAAAGTGGCACTTCTCTAGTTTGTTTTGGTGTTTCTTGACTTCGAAATTGTGTGACTAAAAGAGGCACTGAAACATATTGCACCGATTAAATGTAGGATTTTGGAGTATAAAATGTCTCAAAACATATGGAATACCAGGAACATTCATCACAGTTGCAAAGTGCTGTCTGAAGCCTTGTTAGGCTAGTCTAACAACTGTGCCAATAAAATAGTCAGCAACTGAAATGAAGATCTGCTAGCTTGAAAGAGATGTGGAACAAAAACATTGAGGTTGCTACGAAGTTCTACCTTTTTCTTCTCTGAAGTGTGTGTGGGGGGGTGGGGGGAGATTTCACTGAGGACAGACCAAGTCAAGGTCATTAGTCCTATTCTGGTAATATGCAAGCATTGATCAAAGTGACGTTCTCTGCAGGTATATTTTGAAATTTTAACTTTATTTGTGCAATTGTTTTATACGTGCATTTGTACTTCTTTTTAGTCTCAACCTATGGCCACGACTTATTACATTTTATTATTATTATATTTGAAATTTGAAAAAACTAACTTTTAAAATACAGTAGTTGTTGCTATGGATTCTGTTTCAACATAGTTGTGGATTATATCACCATTATGTCAAATGCCTTCTTGGTAAGATTAAGCTGACCTTGGTTTTCAATATAATTGTTTCTTTGGAAGAAAATGCACATTTGTGAAAGGAGGGGAGGGGGAGTGAATTTAGTGAAGTAGTTACTTTAATATAATTGTTTCAAAGACTTCTGAGACAGTGGTAAGAGAGGGAAAGATCAGGGACTTACCTAGTCCACGTCTCAAAGCTTCCTGGTGCCGCTGTTTCCAGCGGCACCCAGGTTAGGGTGGCTATAGGTCCAGAATTGTCCTGGACTTCCCAATTTGAGAGACAGCTTTTGCTGTCCGGGAGGGGAACTGGACCAAAATTAATTACTCGCCTGCCTGAGTGTCTGTGCTTACTTGAGCCAGTGAGGGAGCCCCCACCCTCACAAGCAGCCTGGATGGGGGTGGTGGAGGAATGTCCCCCACCGCCTGCCTGCGTGGATGCTCCACTACAGTGCTCCTGCTCCCCACTGCAGCACTCCAGTCTGGACTCCGTGTTCTCTCAACTTCTGCTTTTGTGTTGCCGGGCACCCGGTTTCCTACTGAGCACCTCTGTTCACGCGTGCATGCCGGGAGAAGCCATTTCCTGAATCTGGCATGCTGGGAAATGTAGTCCTAGCATTACCAGATTCAGAAAGTTGCTGCTGATCCCAGCGTGTACATGCATACAGCGTGAAAGCAGACGGTGGGATTTCCAAAGAGAGCAGCAGCAGGATGCTGTGGATGGCAGGAGGCATCAGATACATGGGCAGAAGGGCTGGACCAGCCTGGCCAAAATTGTGAGTAGTATATTATGTAGTTTAAATGCTGTGTGTGTGGGTGAAAGAGAGAGATGTGAAAGGTGAGCGTGTGTGTGTGTGTGTGTGTGTGTGTGTGTGTGAGAGAGAGAGATACAGACAGGTGAGAGCATGTGTGTGGATTTGAATGGATGTGAGAGGTGAGAACTTGTGGATTTGAATGGTTTAAGCCATGCCATTGTGTTAACTGTTAGGTTGACTCCGCCTACCATTGAGTTGGCTCAGCCCACTTCTGACCCCGCCCTCTGCACCACAAATTTGCATGTATTAATATAAAATAGCATATGTAAGTTTCATGCAAATGTTTGTTCTCATTTCTGGAGGTGCATCAGTGGCCACCCTAACCGAGGTGACTTCCAGTCCAGTGAGGATTTAGTCCAGTGTCCAGTGTCTAAATCCCCCCATTAGGGTTTCCCTAAGTAGCATTTTTAAGCTGCAGGAGAAACTTCTCCCATGTTGAATTTTTTTTTTTAAAAATGCCCTTATTCTTTATGTTAATGTAGGTATTTACCAGACAACATTTTAAATAAATCATAGGAGCAAAAGAAGTAGGAGTATATAATTTATATTAAAGGTTTAGAAAAATTTCAAAGGTGGTTTATGGGAAACTGTTTTTTCAGCCATCATACAGTTAAACTTTTTTTTAATTTGAAGTGATTTATTTTCTTTCTATTATTTTCCTTTGATCTCTAACTATATGGCTGTGATCCACATACATATGCGAGCCTGGAACCTCCCTAAAGACAAGAATGGGATTCCTGGCTGGAAGCAAAAGAATGCCAGACCCCTTCACTAGATGACAGGGGTTTCTTCCCACATACCGAACAATCAGGTTTGACTGACAGCCCACCTTCCCCCTCCCCTACCTACTAGCCCCCTGCAAGACTTCCTGCAGGACTCTGTCCCACTGTATGGCCGAGGACACTCATGAACGGGGGCTCCTTACAAGGCTACAGTGGTTCCTGTACAGGATGCACTCTTCCCCCAGCACCAGCTCTGTCCCCTGTCTTGCCCTGTCCTTCCTTATCTTTCAGTATGTATGTATGTATGTATGAAGCAAAAGTCTAAAGTCACAAAACATTTAAAATTGATGGCACATTTTGTGTTGAATATAATGTGACTGCTGAGGAGTAAACAGGTATAGTCTGACTAGAGGTAATATACTATTTTTATTTATATATATATAATAAATAAAAATACAGAGCATATATAAACATTGAACATATATATGTGTATATTTATGTGCTTTTGTATATATCAATATTGCAAAATATATATTTTGCATATATTAAATATTGCATATATAAATTGCATATATGCAATGTTTCTGCAAATGTTAGCGATCTAAAAGAAAAGAAAATGCTCTGAAATGGGTAGATTACAAAAGAATGTACTAATAGTGAAGAAGAAGATAACAGCAACATCTGTCAAGCATCATGTTCAAGGCTGACAGGACTTTGGCTTGTGTCTTTTATTCACTAAATTAAAGCATCTATTCCCTTTTAAAACAGGCAGCCAAGGATTTGATTTATTTATTTATTTATTTATTTTCAAACTTTTACTACCTCACCCCTCCTGCCACATGCAGCTTGGGGCAGCTTGCAATTCATAAAACAACATTAAAACATTAACAATTAAAACAACTAAAAGGAGGAAAAGAAAATAACCCCATACCCCCTCCACTCCCTTACCCATCTCCCTCACCTTACAATAGCCAGGCCTTACAACTTCTCCGAAAAGAGGGGAGATCCAGGGCCAACCAGGCCTCCACCGGAACAGAGTTCCACAGCTGTGGTGCGGCCACCGAGAATGCCCTCCCCTGTGTTGCCCCCCGGAAGACTCTGGGGACCTCAAGCAGGGTGCCCCCAGATGACCACAGGGGTCAATCCAGAACCCGGGGAGTGAGACGGTCCCACAGATAGGTAGGGCCTAGGCCGTTGAAGGCTTTATAGGCCAAAACCAACACCTTAAATTGAGCCCCAAAACCACCGGCAGCCAGTGCAGAGAGTGGAGCACTGGTGTAATATGCTCCCGGTGGTCCAGTCCTACCAGAAGACGGGCTGCCACATTCTGCACCAGCTGCAGTTTCCGAGCCTCACCATGGGTAGCCCCACATAGAGCACGTTACAATTGTCCAATCTGGAGGTGATGAAAGCATGGATGATGGTAGCCAGGTCAGAGCCTGAGACAAACGGCCGAAGCCACTGCACCAGATGTAGTTGGCGAAAGGCACTCCTCGCCATAGTCTCCACCTGGACATCCAGGCAGAGCTGTGCGTCGAGGAGCACCTGAAGACTCCGTACCTGGGGTACCAATGGAGGGCAGACCCCGCCAATAACGGGGGCTATCATCTCCATTGCCTTACCCACCAACTTCACCTCCATCTTGTTGGGATTCAGCCTCAGTCGGTTAGTCCTCATCCAGTCCCCCACAGCCGTCAAACACAGAGTAAGAACTGAGTAAGTAAGGATAAACTCCCAACGTGACTGGGCAGTTTCCAAACTTATTGGGAGATGAGGAACAAATCCTTTATTTTTAAGAGAAAAAGCAAACACTTAGAATAAACAATAGCAACTTCCTGAACACAAGAAAAAAATATGCAGTAAATTATGGAAAATTTTTGTTGGGCATAATTCCTTTATGGCTAATTAATGCTAGCATAGCACCATTAATATAATTTAAGCATCAGTTTGTGCACACAGACATGCATTTTCATTGAAAAGAAAATGTAAATATATGTTTAAAATTGGACATTTTAGTCTCTAATAAATATAAATAACTTCAAATATATGTTGATTGCACTAAAATGTTTGGTTTTTTCCCCTAAAGAGCAATCTTTTCTATATTTTTAAATCAAGAACAATCTTTAAGAAAGGAAGGTTTTTGTGGCTGGATAATGTACATAAGTCATAGTTTAGTTATATATTGTGGCTCACAAGATGGAGAACAATTGTTTTCCCTTTCTATGGAGGAAAGGAGGAGGCAATGGGTACGAGCTGCAGAAAGAGAGATTTTGTTTGAATATCACCAGGCAAAAAAATTCTGATTGTAAGGGCAGCCAGGCAATGGAATGGACTACCTAGAGAAGTTGTGGATTCTTCATCATTTGAGATTTTGAAGAAGCTAGATAAGTATACATCCGACATGGCAAATTCTGCAGCATGCACTGGGCTGAACTGTGTGACCTTCACTTCCGGCTCTTTGATTCTATGTTTATTTGACGCTGAATCCTTATTGGGCTTCTAAGCTGCTGCTGCTGCTACTGCTCTTCTTCTTCTTCTTTAAATAATAGTGATGACCATGACTTTAGAGTGTTTCCTGTTGCAGATTGATTTCTTCCTGGAATAAGCAAACTGGAAGCTCGGGCTGATGTATTATTTGTTTTCTGTTAGTAACAGACATCCTTTATTTTGTTATAAAGAGTAAGTAAGAGCAGCAGTCCTGCACACGCATTTGTGACTAAAACTCACCTCAAAAAGCCTGCTACCTAACAAACGTGAGTACACTCACATGGGTACTCCCATGTTTGATGACATCCGAAGAAGAGCTATGAAAGAAGAGATCAGATCAGCACAGCAACACCATGTGGACTTAAGCACAGATTCTGCACAAAACTGGTCCCTTTTCCACCCTTTGCTGTCTTCTTCATAACTCCTCTTTGAGTGTCAACAAACACGAGCCCAGTCAGGAGTGGGCACTTTCACATTTGTTATATGGCAAAAGTTTTGAGGTGAGTCGTGGCTATGTAGCCACGACTCATCCCCCACTCATAGTAGAAACCCAGGTGATAATGAGCGCAGGACACTTGCACATATTTGTTGTATGGTCTGTCAAGGGGACCTCACAATCACTATGACCCTTTTCACACAGACACTCAAATACTGATAAAATGGGTGTTACATTTTATTATACATGTTGCAGGTGTGCACTGTGGGTGCCCTGCAACATGTATAATAAAACGTAACACCCATTTTATAAGTGTTAGAGTGTCTCTGTGAAAAGGGCCTATGTGGAAAAGGGGGAGTTGGAAACTGCAGAAGGGAGTGGACAAGGTTAGCTACCCTAGCTACTAACAAAAGCTCCAGTGGAGAACAGATCTAGGGGTTCCTCCTGAGTTGGGTATGGGGAGTCAGCTTGGGAGAGGTCTTGGAGTCTGTTGTGTTACACGTTGCTGCTGCAAGGTTGCAGCACCATGGAATAAACATGGGTGTGGAGAGGACCCAGGTTTCTCTCTAAAGTACCTTCCAACCTCCACCAGTTTGGTGGTTATATTTGCTACAGTATAACATCAGCTACTCAAATAAAAAATAATAATAGGAATTTCGCACAAATGCAAAAAAGACTTCTGAGTAGTTAATGTCACATTTGTTTACCAGGAACTGGGAACTTAAGGTCCGGGGGCAAATGCAGCCTTCAGCAAGTGTTTATGCAGCCTCTCTCCAGTTTTAAATTTGGTTCCTGGATCCAGTATGGACCCCCAGGAATTGAAAAACCAAGCTCAGGATAAGGGAACAGAGATGAGGATATATGCACAAGTATAGGGGAGAGATTCAGGGCACAGATCCATGATCTAGACCCTCCTTTTCTTGGTCACAATCCGTAAGCACTTGCATCTCCAACTAGGGCGGAGATGAGAGCAAGTGTTCCAGTTCCGCAGGTAAATACTGACTTTTTGGTAGCTGTTGCAAGTGTTCATCACTCTCCAGGACTCAACAGTTTTATAGTATTTTTTATTATTATTATTATTATTATTATTATTATAAGCACTTGTATAGTGCCAGCTGTGTACCTGGCGCTGCCATCATCCTCTTTTGAAAGGTATGTTTGCACGTGATAGCTCTAACTTTTATGGAAATTTCCAACACTTCTCCAGCACTTTTGCTTCTCTACAGCCTCTAGGGGTACACACAGATCAACCCTGTAGCAGCTCCTGATCAACTTGTGAAAAATAATGACAAATAGTGAAAACAGTAGAAAAGCTGGTAAGTTTACATGTCACGCGAATGAAGGCAAATGGTGTGTTTCCAATGGAAACTGTTTGCTGCATTTTGTCATTTCAGGCCTGTCTCCAACTTCTGTCTGGCCCTTGGGGTTTGCACTAGTTATTATTCGAGTGGGTCTCCGTCAACACACCTATGGGTAGGGGTACTGCACCTGCGCAGATTGGCCTGGCAGCTTCTCCAAGCAGTTATTCCTTCGCACAATGGCTCATGCTTTTGGCAGGCTTCCGGAAGCACTATTAAAGGGGGAGGGGGGTGCAGGCACAAATTACCTCAGTTCAAAGACTAATGGACCTAAAATCAGTTCTGGCATTTTCAGTAACCTGGCCCCAGTCATTAGAAAAATGCAATGTAAAAACCTCACTGTGGCAGGGGGTCTGATGACACCAGAGTTATGGGGAAAGTGGCTCTTCCACCTGCCACATAAACTGTGAGCCAGCCCTGTTGCCCACCAAGTGAGGACTTCTCCCAGCAATGGTGGGTTCCTCTAAATCAAATCAAACAAAAAATAAGTTGTGTACACAAATATAGGTGGCTTCAACCTTGGTCATGCGTATGAGTCTCTGGAAGTTCTTCTTTTCATTTTTTTTTAATATAGCACCCCCCGGCATAGCACGTGGAGCACTTTACACACAATTGAACAAAACTTTTAATCCTCACAACAGCCCTGTGAGGTAGGTCAAGCTGAATGAATATTGACTGGCCCACGGTCACCCAGTGAGTTTCTGGCTAAGGGGAGACTAGAACCCATCCTCCCAGTCCAAGTACTGTGCACATAACCATTACACCACATTGGGCCAACTTCACCTTCCAAGTCTTCAGGTAAAATAATTCACAAATGGGCTCTTCTTCAGTGCTTTCTGGTCCTTCAGCCCTGGGTCAGCCAAGCTCCAGAAGAGGTCTGCTTCTTTCAGCACCTTCCTCCTGACTCTCCCATAACTGGCCTTTTCATGGACCTTTTATATGCCCTGACTTGCAGTCTGTTAGGCTTTCTTCAAGGGCCAGTACCTTTTTAACGCCATGATCTTTTACTATGCCCTGCATGCACTCACATTACACAAAAGTTGTTCAAAAAAACAAAAACAGTATCTTGTTAATCCTGTGCTGAATTTTTCTATTCTTTATATTAAGGTTTCATTTCTAAATAGTACATAAAGGACTAATAAATGATAGGTTGTTGACACAATTAATGGTTACTCAAGTGTTAAAAAATTGGTTTAAAGACCAGTGCGTCAACATGTTATATTTAACTCTGTTTCATAACATCTACAACTCCTGTGACTATTGTGCTGATGTACATCTATTAGACGTATTGCACATATCTCATGCTTATACTACCTGCCAATCGTTATCCCTTTTAAAAACTATTTTTAGAAAATCTAATCTTAATATAAAGACTTACCTTGAATAATGTAAATACATAGCAAGTTATATCTGAGAACCTTAAAGTGCTGTAGAAATCACAAGTGCTATATGAATAGGTAAGAATTGATGTGCTCATTATGATCAACATATAGTCCGAATAGAAGGATGTGTGTATGTTAGGGTGCCTTTTAGACAAGCACTTCCCCACCCACCAATTATACATGTTTCAGGGCCCCCATAGGGCACCACTGCAGCCCTGCAACATGTATAGTGGGTGGATGGTGGGTGGGGATGTGCGTGTCTAAAAGCACCCTTATAGTTCTAGAGAAATACACATTACTCAGTAACTGTACATCTCTACTGTCTGGTTAATCATTCATTTCAGTATATTATTCAGTACAGTAGACCTTTTAATACATCTATACTGTAACAAACAAAAACCAAAAACACTTTTAAACAAAGAAACAAAAACAAAAAAACAACTTTATGGGGACCTTTCAGTGTTACGATCATTCTAGATGTGAATGAATCATCTAATTGGTGCAATTTAAAAATTATCATCTTAGTGTATCATGATTAATTTAATACAATTAGTACAACCTACAATTACTCACATTAAATAACGCACCCTGCTATCTCCACTAACTTTACTATAATTATGTAGGTAAACATGAAGTCTTGGTTTTCATTTTTTAAATAGCTAATGATTAAATATAGTGGCTGTTTTTAAGGCAACACCTCAGAGTATTGTGGCCTTTCTGCAGACATAGTGATTGTTGAAATGCTCAAGTTCAAAACCCTATTTATTTACCTTATTTGCATATACAAAGTTTAAACATTTCATACATACTTGCTATAATTCGAATTGGGACTGCTCGTTTTTGAAACTCCATTACTTGAACGTTCTGAATACTAAGCTCATGTCCATTGTGATAGAAACTATAAAATAACAAATTGTTAGTGGTACAAAAAACATACAACTTGGAATCTGTAAATCACTGGTTCCAATCTGATTTAGGAGTGTGTGTGTGTGTGTGTGTGTGTTGGGAGAGGGGGGGAGAATTCCTTGAGGGCAATCGTGTCTCTGTTGTTACAGGAATTAGCACAAGTAGAAATGCGCGATTCTGCTTTTCTCCCATGACAACACTTATGCATAACCGGGCCCTAATTGACACATGGGTGTTTTCGCTTGTTGTCATGGGAGAAAAGCAGAATAATGCATTCTTATGTGGGCTAATTCCTGTGGCAACAGAGAGGTGATTGCCCTCACAGAAGTCCTCCATCACCCACCCACCCCCGGTAACGTGTGTAAACTCTGAGTGCTAGTGAACCAAAAAACTTCTGAATTCTGTGTGAAATGAAACCGCTGTTTGATAATTCATCGCCACTAGAGTTAGTAGTAAGTGACAAGTGTCATCCTTGTTATGGATATTCATCAGAGTTGTAACGTGTTAGAAGGGTATAGAAAAAAAACAAACATTCATCTCTAGAGGCTATCCCTCGAGGTCAAAATTGAGGTATATTGCCAAGGTAGTGCATGGAAGTTTCTTCTGCTTTCCTGTAACTGTTAGGCAGGTAAAATGGGTCTGTCACATTTTTATAAAAAACGTATGCAGTATAATCCATGGAAGGGATTTTCTGTAAGAACAAATACATACTTTATTATATGTTTGCATAAATTGGTAGTCAGATAGGAGGAACACAGTTACCTGGATGTTAGAGTAGAAATACACCATATGGACTATAGAATTTATAAAGTTTATATTTGAAAATTAGCCCCAACACCCAAATTTATGAGTATACAAAGATTTGTTTTTATGTTGGTCATAAATACTATAAGCATGATACTATAAGCAGCAGTAAAATTCAATAAACTATTTATAGGATGTAATTTCACTTTTTAAAAAAAAAAAAAAAAAATACTGTTTAACATTACCCAGTGTTCAAGAAGAAGTTCTCAACAGAGTGACACTGAGGCCACATTCGCACCTGATGGCAGCATGGTGGGGAAACTTCTGTGAACCAACGATGCAGCAGGGGGAGGAGGGAGATGCCGGAAGTACTGCCAGCGTGAACAGGGTTCTGCCGCAATTTTACTCATGGATGACAGGGCTCAAAATCCAGCCGTGTCATCCACGAGTAAAATCACGGTGGAACCCTGTTCACACCGGCGGTAATTCCATCATCTCCTTCCTCCCCCAGCTGCGTTTTTGGTTCACAGCAGTTTCCACACTGGGCCGCAGTCTGGTGTAAAAGTGGCCTGAGATGAATCTAACTAATTTTAACGCATTGTGCTCTGATTATCCAGGGTGAGGTTTTCAGAGTTCATGCTATGCTGTACTAGTTAAATAAGGGAAAATATGGGGGAGGGGAGGGGAGTTATTTAGTAGTAGTAGTAGTAGTAATTTATTACGTGGTCAATGACCATTGTAAAACAAACAAACAAACAAACATACAAAAACATAGGTCCATAATACCATAAACAAGGAACCTGAACCTTGAAATTATAGTTACAAGAAATAAAACAGGGTTCAGTGCACTAAAACAGTAACCAAGGATCTGGCAACTAATTAAGAAAAACTTTCCTCTGTAATACAAATAGATTACCCAGTTTACCCCGCTGCAAAACATTCAGACACCGTAGTGCCAGAGGCAAGGTTTAAGGATTGATATTACAGGCAGTTCTACAATACTGTTTCCATAGGGTCAGTACTCCATAAGGAGAATTTAAAACTGAAAAAGCTATTTATGTAATCTATTACGAAGCAACCAAATACTGGTTGTTTTTACACACATATTTCTCCTGCATGTTTGCTGTTACATCCTGAACTTTGTGTGTCTAAATCACTCACCCAGATCTTAAACGTCTGGCTCCTTGAACTTCTGCATAGAACTTCTCCCAGAACTTTTGTGTGTAAAAGGTTCTCCTGGTAAAGTGCTTTGCTCCAGGCAGCTGTGGTCACTTGGTTTCCATGGCAGCCCCTCACATCTACAGCTGCAGCTACTTTAGGCTGCCTCAGGGCAGTGTGTGAAGAATGCATCCGGAACTTACTTGTGGACTTGTAAACCCAGAAGATTGAAAGACCAGCACTTTAAGCTGTGTGTAAAAATGCCCATTGTCTATTCACATGTAATTTTCAGCTCTAGAAGAGAAGAAAAATAACCTACAAGAAAGATGCTTCCTGATTATCCATTATTGTGAACAGATAAGCATACTGTACGTGTCTATAAACTTGTGCAGCAGCTTCTGCTTTCATATTTAATGAGGGATGATACAACTCTTTGTTCTCCTAGCCAATGTTTTGAAAAACTTGGGGTTAATTATCTGATCATTCATGTTAGTTTCTCCTCCCCCTACAAAAAATAATAGAAGGTTGAAGGATTACTACAAAATACCACAGTTGGCAATGTAACTACCTTTTTTAAAAAAAACACCACGATGGCAGTGACAGTTTTCCGTTATTTTAGTGGCAGCTATTTTCCAGGGAAGAAATTTATAACCTCAATATCTGAAGTTCTGTAAAATGCCTTTTGAAATAACCCTTGGTAGAACTTGTTTTGGAGAGGTAAGGTATGGGCTTGAAATCCTTCCATATCCTAATTGCCTGGTGTGTGTGTGTGTGTGTGTGTGTGTGGAATCATCATGGAATTGGTAATAGAAAGAGAGCTTTTCACTACTACCTTGTTGGCTGAACGTGGGTTAAGAAGGTAGTGAACAGAAGTTACCCTAGGAGTAGATAGTCAATCAAGGCCACAAGCACAGTCTTGGTACTATACCCAGGACAAAAGCTAGGAATCGGATAGTGTTGAGATACACCAATTATTATAAAATGAATAAAGAAATATATTTTTTGTCTACTGCATTTTGTTCCAGCACCTTTGTGAGGTAACCTTACAGTTCTAGAGGGGGTTCCTCTAGAACATGATTATGTTACTGGGAAGGGGCGGCTGGTGGCTTTTTAGTTTGGAGGGGCAGTAAGGCCGTCCGGCCTGCCGCCGGCGGGCCGGCGAGCCGGTGGGTGGAGCCAGGGCAACGGTAGGTGGAGCCAGGGCACAACTCAGCAGCAAGGAGTTCCCAGGGTGAACATCAGAAGATGGAAGAAAACACAGTAGTCTAAAATGCACTTCACGCTTAAAATGAATAACGTATAAACCCCAAGCACAGGAAAACACTGACACAACCCAGCAGCAAGGAGTTCCCACAGATGGAATAAAACACAGTCTAAAATGCACATCACGCTTAAAATGAATAAC